>VUJU01001615.1:0-52582 GCA_009835225.1 Aphis craccivora
AAGATTAATACCATGCTAAATACAAGGTAGTAGAATACTAGTTTGATAATAGGTGTGCGCAGACTTCTGAGTCAGGTATGAATAAATTTAATCTGACAATCCCCCCCCCTGTCATATTATACAATTCATAAATATTGATTTAAAATTTTAACATCTCGATGGCAACCAGTATACCTTATATCTTTAATTATGTAAATATCTAAAATATCTATGATTTTGATTTATTTTTTTATCAATTTTCTAAGGCTTTAACACTTTATTACTTTCTTAAGTACCAAGTAGGTACCCATCCACGTACTTATAGAAAGTAGGCTCAGGTGGAGCTAAAGCCCAATCAGCCCTACCCGTGCGCACGCCTATAAGTTTGATGTTTACATCATCAAGTTTTTAACAAAACTATTATGAAGTTCCAAAAATAATTTCTCTAAATTTGAATTCAATTTTCTGTAGGTACCTATGAATTAAGGTTGTATGAATTTATATATTAGGTATATATATATATATATTTTTTTTTTAAGTAATAATACTACTAAATACTAATTAGTATTAATCAACATCATATTGTTTTAAAGATATTTACAATGAAACAGTTGTTTGTGTATGACTAGGTAATGTATTAATTATAAAAAAAAAATATTGATATTTTATTGATATATATATATATATATTTTAGTGTTATTCATTATTAATGTCTTAGTTTATAACAATTTAATTACTAAAAAATAAGTTTACAAAATAAATATCTATATCAAGTATTAAACTGTATTCTATTGGTATATTATATAAATATTCATTTTGTTGACAGTTTCTAAGAATAATAATAGCTCTGCAGAAAAACCGAATAAAAAATCAAATAATATATTATCAAGAATGGTTGATCAAGACCTAGTGTTACAGGTAAATTTACTGTTCATACAAAATAATTAATCAATTTCATTTTAAATGTTTATTTTTTTTACAGGAAAAATTAGAAAAATTAGAAAAACAAAAGGTTTGTAACAATTTATTTTTATTTTTTTAGTTGAATTGTATTCATTTTACAATTTATAATCATTAACAGTATTTAAGAAAACAAAATCTTCTCAATGAAGAAAAAAATATTAAAAAATTGGAAGAAAATAAAATTCGTCTTCACCAGAAAAATAGCAATAATGATAAGGTGGGTAATTGAAAATAGTCATAAATAATTATTTAAATAAATATTTTAGTATATCTGTTTTAGAAAAATGATTGTAGATACATTATTGAAAGTGTAATTATAAATTAAGTAATAAATAATATTATATATTTTTATGGCACACATTTTTCTGTAAACTAATGTAATAAATAATAATTTATTATTTATACTAAGTACCTATATAGTATGTAGGTAGCATAAATTAAGAAATATAAATTTTAGTGTTATATAATTTTCTTTTATTCTTTTTGTCTTCTGCTCCTTAAAAATAAAATGTCAAAAAATTATATAATACAATATTTATTGATTTATTTTTTTTTGTAGATGATTAAATTTTTATTAATTGATGAAGAATCTACCAATCAATTAGTATCTTCAATTCAAAAGGATAATCTGCTAAAACAAAAACAATTTTTGGATCATTTAAAAGATGGTACTATTTCAACTATGGTTATTTAACCAAATTATTTACCTGAGTTGTCTTTTTGCCTTGAGAAATAATTTAGGGTTTTGTTTCAAAAAAAAATATTATTAACATTTAAATTTATATTGGCAAATAAATGGTGAATGAGAAATATAAAGTATAATTTTTTATCGCAGGATGATAAGTTAAATGTGCTATTTAAGATAATTTTATACAATTCTTTATTTATTTATGTTTTTCAGTTGAGGAAGCATCAAAAGAATTAATAAATGATACTCTTAACTTAAACCGTTCGTTACAAATGAATTACTATGAAAAGTATAGTAAATGTGATACAATTAAACATATCAGTCATGATGATAAATTAAAATTAAGAGTGTAAGTATTTTCAATAATAATTAAAACAGCTAAGAGCATCATTATTAGCATTGTTATTTACATATAATAGTATATAAAGTATAATTGTAACAATGGTTCTCAATCTTTTTGGTAGCGCGACCCAAATTTCCTCCGAAAAATCTTTCACTTTTCAAAAAGGAGTAAAAACAAAATTTATATTATATAAATATGTGTAAATTTTTATTAGGTAGGTATTTAGTACAAATTGTATTTATTACCCATGTAATTTTTGGTACTTAATTGCTACAATAATATAAGTATATTTTATAATAGGTATAATAATATATTCAATATTAATTTAACATTCATTTTTTGGGAATCTATATTATTCAAAAAAAAAATGTTGCGATCCGACCAAAAATTGACTAACGATCCATCAGTGGGTTGCGAGTTCGCGACTCATACTTTGAGAAACGCTGGTATATAGTATATATAGTATACAATATTATTTTCTGTTTATTAGAATTATCAGTATATTTATTTAAACATTAGTGGTGACTAAACAGAGTTCTAATTTATGGTTTAATTTTACTTATGTGTTTATGCCAATTACTTATTAATATATTTTTTATTTTACAGAACTGATAATGAATTTACATTAAAAGTTGAACAAATAATCGATAAAGTTAACGTGCAACGCTGTTTACTTGTAAATAAATTGTCAAATGACGATTGTTCTAAAATGGAAAAATTAACTAATCTTCTCAATACAAACAATTGTTACCGTCAAGTTCTAAAAGAACATTTGAAGTTCATGTACAATCAGCTCAAATATTTAACAACTGTTGAATTACAAAAACAAAACTCTCAGCTCAACAAGCAAATAGTATGATCAACAATTCATTTTTATAATATCTCCTTTAAAAATAGTTGTTTTCTTCATGAATCAATTGTTTTGTAACAGAATAATTTATGCGATGAAAGAATTACAATTACAAAATTACTTGTGGATTTTATCGATAAAAAAAAGCAAAGCCAAAAATATCTAATTCAAGAATTAGAAGCTCAAAATGTTGAACTTGTAAGTAAGATTAAAATAATTTAAAAATGCATAATATTATTAGTTTAATATTTAAATAATAAATTTATTAGACATATAATACAGATAACCTGTTACTACCTGTTATTCAGTACATAGCCCTAACAGCTCTCTTAACTTTGAATGTGATATTGTGAATGTATTACTATTATCAATTTAAAAAATAAAGTATTATATTAAAGTCAATTATTAATGTAATCTGGTTAAATGTGGATATGCTAACAATTATAATATATATTATACATAATAGATTTTAATACTATACAGAATATAATATGTTACTATGTATTATACTTTATATCAACCTCCTAAAACTTTCAATCGGTAAAGTAAATCACTAAAAAAGGTTTGAGTTTCTTTTATTAGGTACTAAAAAATTGTTCTGATAATATCTTAACATAAAATTCTTAGAATTTCAAATGTAAAATGAAAAAAAAATTGTAATTTGTAATAGTTTTAAATTAAAATATTTATTGTAATTAAATCCTTTAATTGACTTCATTACTTATAATTTTTTCATTAGTTATATGTACCTAAACAATTTTTAAGTTATTGTATAAGTATAACGTATATATAGATTTCAAGACAACTAAATTAAGTTTTGTTTTTGATAAAGATTAAAAAATTATATTCATTATTTTTGTCTTTTTTAGGAAACTACTACAAAATGGTTATCACAGTATTCAAAACTGGTTAATGACATGCCATCTGAGTTAACATTTTCCAAGAGCACTATTAACCCAACATTATTACATAGGGTGTGTACAGCTGGTGGTGGTCATCTTCTGTTATTTATTTTGGAAAATGATCTGAAATTGCCTTTGACAAAAGAATACCTTACAAAAGTATAATTGATATTATTTATTTATATTCTCAATATCTATTATAAGTATGTTTATTTATTAGATGGGTGTTAATAGCTGTGATGATCAAGAAATATTAATAAATACCTTAAATTATTTTCCTATGCCATCTGCTCCAACCGAAAATGAGTTCCCTCCATCAGCTCCATTTTTAGAGGAAATTGAATGTGTTGTCTGCATGGAAACAAAAGTAATATTTTACACTACTATTATTCTACACACAGTTATTGTTTACTAGTGTTAACATTCATAAATTATGAATAATTGGGTAAATTATTATGAATTGGTAATAACGGTATAAAATATATAATACAACTTTTGAGGTTATGTAAGATCATTAATAAATTTAGATATTATAATAATTGAATATATAACTAAGTATAAATAGAATTGAAAAAATTAAAATTAAAAATTACTTTGTGAAGTACTAAGAACAATCATTTACACATTTTTTTACCTCCTACAAGTACTAATAAGATCCAATTACTACTGCCAAGTTACCATAAACTACCCTCAAGGCTCAAAGTTGATCAGTTCTTTTTGCATAATATAACTAATATAATGTACACACATAAAAATATGACATACAAAATCAATATATTATTTATTTTATTGCTCCACCTAAAATCTCAAGTATAGGACTTTGTTTAATACAATTTTAAACAACTTCATTATTAAATATCCACAAAAAATATATATATACAAAATTATAAAAATGTACTGTTGGAAAAACTTATACTTTTGAACATTAAACATTTTTTTAAATAACTCCTATATTTTAATGCATAATAATCAAATTTTATATGCAATTTTTAACCCTAATCATTAAATATTGTACTTTTTTTTTTTTAGGTAGGTAACCTTTAATATTACATTAACAGCTCATTTATATGCTTACATTTTTTGATTGTCTTGTAATAATTAAATATTCAATATGTACTCAGTAATTTAGAACTTTTTTTTTTAAATACACTTTAAAAATGAATTGGTATTTTATACTGAACTCACTAACCTCACCCATGAATTTTAATAAAATAATAAATAAAGGTAACTTGTTTAATATGAATTATAGAAACATAATATTCATTACAACAACTTCTCATTAACAATACATACATTTTATGTGTATTTTAGTATTAAACTTAATAAATAAATAATATACAGTAGAAATTGTTTATAATGACGTTCAAGGGACCAAAGAAAATAGGTCATAATAACCAAAATTATGAAAAATCTGTTATTTTAAATTGAACTTTGTATAAAAATTACACTCTATTTTCTTTCTAGTTGTTCAAAATGTGTTTTTGGACTAAATCTTTTCAATTTAACCAAAAATAACCGTCATAACATCTGTATAGCCATTGTATAGACATCATAATAATCGATACAAATTAGTACATGTAATATAGGAGTTTTGCAGGGACTTTCAATTTAAGGTCATTCCTTTAATATATCATTACTACTGGTATCATTATAAATGGTTTCTACTATTTATATACATAAAAAAACAGGCCTTTTTTATATACCCATTTTGTGATAACGCTATTTAACTTTTAATCAATTTTTTTTTTCACAGAACTGTTCCTAATAGCTTCTTAAGTGTCACCATTTCGCCTAATTTTCAAAATTTTGATTTTAAAGGGTTGAAATCAGTAAAAATAAGTTTAAAAAAAAAAATAAAAATAAAAGTAAAACAAAAATGAAATAAGTCAAGTTGTTTTACCAATTATATAAAAACCACAAGATGGCACATTATTGTATCTTATCCACTGTAGTAAAAATATAAAAAATTATATAACTTTGAAACTTAAGGGTTAGAAATTATAAGCTTACGAGCACATTTTGCAGGATCTACAATCCACCACACGTGGATTGCCTACCAGATAATGTACTGCTCGTTTAATCATAAGTCTCACGAGCAAAGCCAAGCTTTATGGCTATAATACAACCAAACTAACTCATTGACTGATAAACGTAGAGCAGAAATAGATCAAGGCTTGCAATTTATAGTATATACATTATACACAGTACATTTGTACCTCATATTTAGTGTGCAATAAGAAAGCATTTTTTGCATTTTAAAGTGGTGCTTGCATAAGTTTTTGAAATTCAAAATGGTCAATTAAAATGTCTTGAAAGTTTTGAACAGTTTAACCGAATATTAAAGAACAAATTAAACAAAGTTTGTATCATATTATAGAATTGACATTTTTAATGGGCAACAAAGTGCACAGGGTCAGCTATAATTAATAGTAATTTAAATAATTGCTTAGAAAATGAATAACTGTTTAATTTTTAGTTTAGATATATGTTTTGGAATTTTTTTCTAAGTTAATTTTGACTATATTAATTCATATTTTATTTTTTTTTTCAGTTTGATGTTTTGTTTGTTCCTTGTGGACACTTATGTTGCTGTTGGAAGTGTTCAGAACAAATTTCATTATGCCCTATGTGCAGGACTGAAATTTTACATAAATTTGATGTTAAAAATATTACCTGACTATTACTAATATATTTATTGGATTTTATCTTAGCATTGATATTATTAACTATTGATTATTTATTATTGTTATAGCATTTATTCAGCAGAATTAGCTTTTATTAGCGTTCATATTACTTATTCAATAATAATAAAGACTAATTTAGCTTATATAAAATAATATTTTTACACATATTTTCATATACTATTATTGTTAATTAAGTTATCCATGTTATTACATTATAATACATTTTTTTTTATTTATTGTACTTGAAATTACATTATTTTATAATAAAAATAATAAATGTTCAAAAAAACTTAATAGTAATCATAATTCCAGATCATCATCAACCAAATCAATCACATCTGCATCGTCTGTGTTTTTATTTGGCGTTGGCTTTTTGGTATCTTTCTTTTGTTGTTTTGTCGACTTGAAGTCTACAGGAAAACAAACAATAAAAAAATTGTAACACAAAACAAATAATTTGCACAAAGCCATTTAAACACTATAACAGATTTAAGTCAGATACCATATTTCTATTATAGTGACATAAAGCATTGCAAAATGTACATTATAGTTCTAGCATTGATTGAATATGCAACGCAAATGCTATCATTCATTGTTCATTTGAATTAGGATTACTCACTAGTTGCGAATAGTGACAGAAGGTTGAAAATATATATTTACTCGTCCCTTGTCCTTGCGCCATTAGTGTAAGTCAATTCCAAATTAAAATTATGAGCAATAAATTATTGAATATGTGTACTACACTGAAGTGTAACTCAAGTGTTATTTAATTTATGATTCAAGTAACGGATGATAATCAAATACTAATGAGTAAGTAATGCAATTTAGGCTTTAGAGGAATATAGGAGTAATAGATATGTATATAAACTCTGTCCAGTGAGAGAACGGGCCGCAGACCGATCAAAATCGATTTTTCTGCACATCCCCAAACGTCACCCTGCCATAGAGAAACCGATTTTGATAGGAGGAAGGTGCAGGAGGATGCACAGAATCGGCGCGTTCTCTCGCTGGACAGACTACATATAAGTTTTATTATTTTTTTTTTCTAGAAAAGGTAACAAAATTCCATGATAGTAGTGCCATAGGCGCAATTTAGGGGGTGCTTAGCATATCCAAATTTTTAATAACAACACCAAATTTTTATGTGAGAGTGGGCAAAGTTACTCGCGGGTCACTGATCAACTTAAATCTAGCCCCCCATACATTTAAACCAAATTGCGCCTATGAGTAGTGCATTAATACCTAATATTGATCGATATTATCATATATATAAATTTTTAAACTTGATTATTAGTGAAAATTTAAACAAGTTGAATTGTTTAATTTTGTGAAAATGGTAACAATTGTGAATTCAAATTACTTACCTAATTACAATAAATGTATATTTTTGAAAGCACCATATTTGTTATAACAACTGATCATACGGTAGGTAATTTAAATAAAAATAAAATAATACTTTATTATATTAAGTATGTAATCTGATCCTTTACAGTAAAAACTATCAATATTAATTACATTCAGAATCATAAATTTGTAGACAATTTGATATAATTAAAAATTCATATAAGACTTGATCGAAGTACCTAATACGTACCGTACTTCAGGGAAATGTGTTAATATTAGGTATATTGATTAACCTAAATGGACTAAATTAATACTTTGACCTAATATTTTTCTGAAATATATGTTTGCAATTTTGCATTTATAAATTTAAACATAAAGGTATACACTTAATAGGCAACTTTAAATACTTTTCACCGTCACGGTTATTAAACACCAACGACAAAACTTTTATCCATTCACTTATACTAGCATTAGCAAATGGCGGTAAATCGTATAATGTAATGTATCGACATACCTACCTTCCAACAGTTGTTGTAATGGTTCGATCAGACACTCGAAATCGACCTGAGACAATGCTTCCAGTACATCTTGGGCACTAATGGTCTTCTTGTTTCTGCTGGTCGCGATCGTGGTAGCTTGATTGCTCACGTACAATATGAAAACGGATGCCGCTCTGGCCAAAGCGGTCTTGGCTTCTTTCGACACAATGATGTTGGCCGGTAACACTTCCTTGGCGATGCGGGTGATCGCGGTCACCGGTAGATTTAAATCTTCCAGACGTTCGGCCATCGCGATGACCTATGACGACAATACCTATGTTACGAAACTATAGACCGATCACGTAGCATTTATCGAAACCGTAATGGGCTGTGCGGAATGAAGTCCGTCGACAAGACTAATGATAAAGACCAAATCCACGTGATGGCCGTTGGTTGGGGACGATTTGCAAAACAGTCGAACGTACTTAAGAACAAAAACAAAACTATACAACCGACAACTGACAAGGACCGAAGGACGGCTGCAAAAACAGTGAGCGGTAATGCGGTGCGCACTGAAACGCTTTGTTTACGAATTACGATAACATTGAAAATTAAAACTCTGTGAAGGCGGGAACGAGTAATATTGACGTGATGTGATGATATCTTTAATAGTGATAAGAAACGTTGTATGCATTTATAATACAATCTAACCACAAAGATAGAGCCACATATTTCATTCTTGGCTTAATTTAAATATTATTATAAATAAACATATTTATTATAATATAATATGTATGTATATAATTATACAGACTACAGACATACAGTATATAATATTTATCCATATTTTGGTCATTTTTTCGGTCACCAAAGGGAGAAAACTTAGCCCCAGAATTGTTTAACGATTGATTTTAATTATAACTATAAGGTGTACTTATAATTACATCGAATTTATAAAAATAATTATCATTATATAGTTTAAATAAATTGTTTTAAAATAATAGGTATCTAATAATATGCGTGATTAAAAGATTGGCTGCTGAAAAATGCAATAATTACAAATTACTTAATTTGAAACTTTCGAACGACCTAAAAATATCAATTTCGTCAAAAAAAAAAAAAATGTTAAGGTCAGAGTCGCTCATATGAAATAAAACAAACCAAATCCATTTTCGAAAAAACAGTGATTCTTAATTTAGACATTTTTATTTTACTGTGCATATACGGATAAAAATAATTGAAATTGATCAAAAACATGTGTACCTACTTATTGGCCTATATACAGTAAAAAAAAACCGAATCAAATTCAAGGCCGTGCGTTAAAAATATTTCCTGTTACATTTAAAATTGAACACTCAACACACGGTGCACAGCCAACTAGCCGAATCGTATCCCGTATAACCTAATATAATAGGTATCATAGACAACGATTTCATTATTACCTAATTATAATTTTACTAATTAGTACAACTCTAAAAATTTTTAAAACTAAAATTAATTTTATTACTTCATATTTTTTCTTCACAGAATAGCGCTTTAACCTTTAAGTATTGATAAAAATAATCTAAAATAAATTTAAAAAGTTAAATTATTCAAATTACATTTATTATTATGTATGTTTGCATATCGTATTATGTACAAGTATAATTATAATTTTTTTTTGAAAATTTCATATTTTTTCAGCAGTCTGGTCTACTTATCTAAAAATATCGTCAAACCACTTTTTTTCATCATAATTTACATAAAGTAGGTACACTGTATAGTCATAGGGTTAGTGTAAACACATATATTTTAAGTATGTTTGGTATGTGTAATGAGGTCGAAAAGTAATTAATATTTATTTGTGTTCATTTATATTCAAATTAATTATGAAAAAATTGGAAAGTTTTTTTGGATATAATTTTTGTTATGCTTACAGCATATAAAAAATATCTATACTACTCATCCATATTATAAATAACGTTCATAAATATTGTTATAACTTATAATGCATACCTATTAAATTATACGCATTGAGGTTTTCATATAATATATTTTAACTTTTATGCATCGGTTATCGCGATTCGCAAGTTTGTACATTTTTTGGCAGGCTTCAACGCAAGTGGTATTATATTGTTACATTATAATATATAATGTGATTTTAAATAAAAACAATCTAATACTACAATAATAATAATAAAATAGATTTTTTCAATAAAATAATATTATAAAGGAACTCAAAGATAAAACATAACTACATCACTTATCCAAAAAAACGTAAAAAATATTCACTTTTTTAAACTAAACTAAAATATTTTTTTATATTAACTTGAGACTCGGCGAGTTAAATTTATTATTTGTTAATCATCCGTTTTTTACTTAAATATCTTGTATTCACTTAACTCGATTTAAGTTAATTCTGTTTATATAGTAACCTTGTCCGCCTTTATCGATAATTAGTATAACTATAAAATAACGATTAACGTTTTTGCATTTTATAATCAACAGGCCTGTAATGCAGATGACCTATTGACTTGCTGGAAAAAGAAACATCTAGGTATCAACTTATTTGATCCATTAATATTAAACATGTTTAATCTAGGCTCGAACTTTATCTGGTTCTTGTACCTATCTGTAGTTTACATATTGTAGATTTCAACATTTCAACATTATGTTTAATCTATGGTTTAAAGGTCTATGCTATATTTAGCTACAATCTATGACATAATAATTCGTTTTGTGATGATATCACTGTTATCACTTATCAACAATAAACCGATGCCGTCCGGTCCCGTCCGCCGCCCGTCCACCGTCGTGTGAATTATAGCCTATTGGGAATTATCATCATCGAGTGGTTTGAAATAAAAAAACGAATAGGTAGGTAGGTCGAGTTTTTATTACTTCATAATTTCGGTGTCACTCGGCCGTGTTTACTGTTCAGTATGCCGTTCGTGGAATCGACGTCGAAGACCGTCGTGTCCGATGAATATAATATTTAATTTTTTAAATCCAAGAATGTGATTTACATAAATTATTCGAATGGCCGTTGCTGTATAGTGCATGTACACCGTTCAGTTTGCGTTCGTCCGCTGTCGCGTGTGCGATGTCGGAAGTGTCGTAGAGTTTGTCGCTTGATTATTGTTCATTCTATTCTTATTCGCCTTTGAACTTGCGAAAATTCGTCCGTTATTGTCGCCCGACTGCTTAGCTCGGATTTGTTTAGTTTTTTTTTTTTCCGTTAACGTTTTCGTACCTGTAGCCTACCTATCTACTTACATTGTATACTCGTGGGAAACCCGAAGAAAATTCGACGACCTCGTGTGAAAACTGGTGGCTTAGTCATGGATGCCGTCAAGGATTGCATTGATTACCTAAAAGACCCGGAACTGGTCGCCCGTTTTCAAAGGTCCTTTGGAGTGATACGGTACGACCCGTCGGACAATGGTGCTACCATTCCGTCGCTGGACAATGGTGAATCCAAGACCAGTAACGGAAATACAGTGCGCAAGTTAAACGAAATCGATCATGTCACTAACAAGTTTTGGTATTACTTGTTTTTGTTTGGCACGTACTTTGGTGACGAAATTGGATATGCTATCATAATACCGTTCTTGATTTGGAACATAGATTCGGCGGTTGCTAGGAAAATGGTGCTCGTCTGGGCGGTTGTTATGTACATTGGTAATAATGATTGTTGTTAATGTTTAAATGAGATTTCTAACAACATTATTTTCATGTTAACTTCTGTTCAGGCCAGTCCATTAAAGACATAGTACAGTGGCCGAGACCGCAATGTCCCCCCGTCATTAGACTGCAAACAAAATGGTCAATTGAATATGGAATGCCTTCGACTCATGCTATGATTAGTATTGCGTTACCATTTTCTGTTTTTTATTACATTTCAAATCGATATCAAGTACTTAATTAAAAAAACAATATTCACTAGTTACATTTTGTTGGTTTCATTAATTTTTATTTTAAAAACTTTTTTAGATCGACAACAACATTGGTATCTTAATAGTATTGCTATGGTGCATGTTAATTTCGCTTAGTCGTTTATATTTGGGCATGCATTCAGTTTTGGTAAGTTATTTATTTAAAATTGTTTTATATTAAAAAAATAATACATTCCTATATTATCTAATCTTAACATTAAATAAACAATCATTGTTTAAATCACAAAAGAATTGATTTAATGGTTATCAAGGTTCTTTGTAATATTTAGGTCCAGTTTGGTGTTAATACTAAACAATCAATGTTGATTCATAAAAAAAAAATTTTTTTCTTAAAAATAATAGTGGGGAAACCTCGTAATTTTAGGAGCGAGTTTATTATTCAAATTAGTATTTATTGTATATATTATAAAGATTCTCTGTGATTTTTTAATGAATTTGGTTAGTATAATTAAAATAGAGAATAAATTATCCTTGTCTATTAGTCTTGTCTTATTAGTTATTATGTAACATGTTTGTATGATTGTATCAAAATCGCTTGACATTTACAGATACTCGTTTCTTTATTAATAATTTGAGTCATTTAATTATTATTAGTAAAAATAAAAATACTTGTAGGTGGATCCAAAACCATTTTAATGCTATAGTACATGTTTATTTGATACAAATATACTAAAGATACCTAGAATAATTTAACATTGTGATGTGTTTGGAATTTATTAAGTATATATTTTTAATAAACATTTTTAGATAAAATAGTTTTATAATAATATGACATTTATTAACAGCTATATATATTTTTATCTTTAATGTTTGAAATAACTTTAAAAAGTAAGTACATTCAATGGAGGTTGGAAATTAATTTATATTTAAATTTTTTCTCCAGAACAAATTCTGTTTGAAAACAACTAGATTTTGTTATTGCTGGAATTTTTACAATGTGTGAATAATTATAATTTTATTTTAAAGTTAACTTCCACTGATATGGCATTCACATTCATATTGATTAATAAATCCCTCAGATATAAATTTTTTATAATAAATGTCACTATTAACATGACGTCAAAACTATCATAATATCCATACACACATATATTTTTAGAGTAGAATAATATGAATACTAAAATAGTTATTTTTAAACAAAAAATACATTTATTTTCATTAATCATTATTTATAAATTAAATGTTTCTGATTATACCTAACCAAATTATTTTAAATCTAAATGACTAATATATATATATATATGAAGTGATCCTTTTATTTATAAAACAAAACAACACTCATTGTTTCATAATCTTATCATGTTTTTGAATAGTTTTTTTTTACAAAATTTCTTATCGAAATAAATTATTTAAAAAATATACATATATTTTTTTAAGTTTCTTACTTTTTGAATGACAGTATACAATTTTAAATACAATGTTTGAAACAATATTTTTTAGGGTATTTTAATACTTAAAAATCTATATAGAGAATAGTTATGTGAGTAATTTACTATTTAAACTTTAAAGTTATGGTTAGCAGGTGGAGTTATATGGGAATAATCCATAAAATAATGGTCTACTACTCCCCTCACGTAAGCTATTAATAAATAAATATTTATAACTCATAAAATCTCATCTGAATTAAATTTTTATGTATTTAAATACTCTGAAACAATTATGCTTTAGAATATGAAGTTATGAATGTACATTGTTATTCAAAAAAGTAATAAACTTTAAAAATTATTATTAAAAAATACTGTTTCATTTCGACTGAAAATGATTTAAAAAATATATATATATATATATATTTAGATTTTGAAATAATGAGTGTTGTTTAATAAAATAATTACCCATTATATATTAAAAATATATTGAAATAATACCTACTACTTTTTGAAAATTAATTTTGTTGATGTTGCAAATATGAACTTGTACATTAATTTAGTTATTTTATAAAACTATTACAAATTACACTTATTATAATATACCTAAATAAATTAAAATAATTAAAATAAATAAATAAATTGATGATTAATATCTTATTTTTTTTTTTGTCCATTTGTATGTTACTTATTAATTACTAATTAGTATTGGTTAGAGTGCAAAAGTCTGTCGTCTTAGGTTATTCATGTCATTGATTCAAATCTTTTATCAATGCTCATGTATAAGTTAGAGGTGTACATATATCTAAAAATAAAAATTAAATATAAATCAATAATACTATATATTGGCACAGGGTCAACATATAATCAGGTTCTTCTATAGAAGGGTGTTGCATGGGGATGCGCAGAAGAACCAATTTTAGTCGGATGGCGGTATGTTCTTTCGCTGGACAAAGTATAGGTATATTATTATTCAGAATGTATGTTTAACCATAATCCTATTAACTTGGAAAATTTTTATTATGAAAAATCATAACATTTTTTCCCTACAATAAATAATAATTATGAACCAAATAATATAAAAAAATCTATTGATAACAGATAATTTTATTCATGATTTTTGTATGTATTTATTCTCTCAATATAATGTTTATTTTATGTCTTCATTTGGTTGATATAAAAATATATTATTTATTTTTTTTTATAATATTTTCAAGTTGAAAAATATGTAAAAACAGTGATAGTCTAGTTAATTCTCGAACACTGCAAGTAATTTAGATAATAACATAAATACTAAAAAAATTTACTAATAGCATAGGTTATTATAAATAATATTATTCACTGCTCATTTAAGAAAAACTATTAAAATATAATAAAATAAATTAAAATACCTATACATTTACATAAATATTAAAATGTTTTAAAATTGTTATCCATTTTTATTCTAGGATGTGGTTGCTGGTCTGCTATTAGCTATTGTTTTGTTGATTCCATTTGTACCATTGGCTGATGTATTAGACCGTTATCTTATGTATAGTAATTGGACTCCATTGATATTTATTGTTGTTACTGTGAGCTTAATACTCATTTACCCAACTAGTGATCAGTGGACACCTACCAAGTAAATTATATTTAAAATAAATTATTTAGTCTTTAAGGTTCTTAACAAGACAAGGAATGTTCTTACATTATATTACAATGGTTTTTTTTTTACTTAGTTTATTTTGCTTATTCATATTATTTTTCTTATAAATAAAGAGTGATCCGAAAGTTTATAATATCTTTTTTCTGTCTTATGTATTTGGCTACTATTAATGATAAAACAAAAAATACTTTGAAATGAAATTGTGTTTTTGTGTCCAAAATAGATTACGCTTGTAAGAATACTTTACTGATAATTGTTTTAATTGTTTTTGCCTAGTTCAAAGATACATCATTATCATATTTTTATAATGGTACAAATAATTTGTCTAGCGCACAGTATTGGTTTTTATTTTACTTTTAAGTTTGAACTAGTGGCTGGCCTAGGATTTTGAAATTGTGGTGGTGGGGGGTTCAAAGGTTTGGATTAACGCTATGTAAGCCCTTAACACTAATGAGAAAAAAAATAGGTCCTATAATATACAATATACAAAAATAATAAGCTAGGTAATGTCTATGTATTACTCTATGCTATGATTAAAGATATCTTTAATTGTGCTCTATACATATATCACGGTGTATTATTGGAAAAAAAATAAAAATAGTATATAAATATAAAAATGGTGATAATATTACGGTTAATGTTTTTAACCATATCGAGTTAATATTTATAGGTATGTCTATGATATTAATTACAGACAATGAATGCGATTTAATAATTAATAAGTAATAAACTAATAACTATTATGAATTATGAATATTTAAGGATAAGTGATAACAATAATATAAAATACTATTTAATAATTTTCTTGATCCAATGATGGAGGGGGGTTAATTCCTATCTCCCCTGGGCATGCCACTGATTCGGACGTATAAATAAGTGATAACTATACATACATATTATTATACTTAAATTAATTAGCTTTTAAGCAAAAAGTTTTCGTACATAATATACAACTACATATAAATAAGTAATAACTAAGTAATATACAAGTTATAATTAAAAATAAATAATATTTTTTATAAATTTTAATAATATTATTATTTTTTAAATTTTTTTTATATCAATTTCTCTTTTAATCTTTGTATTTGTTATTTTGTTTTAAATGTCAATGTATGTTTTTGTTTCAGGGGTGATACAACTCTAATTTTAGCAACTTGTGCAGGCTTATTGACAGGAGGTTGGTTGAATGTCAAATTAGGTATACAGGATGATATTCGTGTGTTGAATCCAATAAATAATTTGGTCAGTTGGCCTTCAATTAATTATTTAGGTAAGTACTTATACTTATTCTATTGACAATATAAAATAGATGTTTATACAGTTTTTTATTTATTTTCTTTGTTTGAATTGCTAATTATTTAAAAAAAAAAACTGTATAAAATTGCATAAATAACACAAATAAATAATATCTTTGAAAAAAAATTTAAAGAAATAATATCTAATTTTTTAAGTCAATTGTTTATGTAACAATTTTTTTCCAATTTTTCATAATAATATTATATTTTTTTGTATTGTAATGGTTTTGTGTTTTTTTTATTAATAACATTTAACTATTTTCTAAAAAAAAAAATGTTCAACAAAAATACCTAATATGATCATCAGACCTGAGATCTCTTTGGTTATTATTTGTATTACATTAATAATATGTATATTTTGAGTTATTACTTCCAAGGAATTTATACGAAGAAATATACAATAAATTTCTTGTTAGGATGATGAATATATTAATAGAGATTTAAAATATGTAATTTTATAATTTTTTTTTTTTTTATTTATTTATTAGGTGTGATTGTGATCAGAAGTTGTTTGGGCTATGGTTGCATAGTCTTGTTATTCTTAATTATTAAGTACTTTCTTTGTGTCATTGATAAAATTTTAATAAAAAGTGGTATGAAAATATTTGACGATGTATTGAAGAGGCATATTCCTTTGTTAGATATTACTTATAAATATTTTACATTTTACATGGTATCTTTAAATATTTTTATTTTGATACCATTTTTGCAAAAATTGTTGTTTGTACCAAGAGATTCATTTTACCATGAAGCTAAATAGCTAAATGAAATTGTTAATTTAATTTAATTTATGGCCTGTTACCACCTTATTTATGTAAAATACATACATGTAAGCTTTAATATATGTCCTTTAATGATACTTAAGTTCTTAAGTTCAATAATTGTATATATTTTATTTAACTGTATCTCATTTTGAACAAAATATTTGTTTACAGTCAATCTAAGTATATTATGAGTTCATTATTATATAACATTTCCGACTTTAATTGAATTGTTATTATTGTAAAATTAATACTAAAATTATAATTTTATATCAATTTCTTTTTGTGTATAATACTATAAATTAAGGAGACCATGCACTGAAAAGTAAAAATTACATTACACTGTTTGAAATCTATAAATATTTTATTGAGGCAGCGCTTACATTGATTAAAACATAATATTACAAATGAAGCTGTCAGATATATTATTATTTATTATATGATGTAATATTTTTATACTTTTATAAATCAATCAAACTATTCTTATGTCTTTATGATTATTGTGTGTCAGATTATTTTTAATTATGTCATAAAAATGCTCTTTTAATATTTGGTTGTTAATAAATTAATCAAAAAATTTATTACTAATTACTGACTAAAATCTATATCATATGGACTTATGATCAATGATAAAACTGTAAGTCCTATGTTTAAGGTTATACTTTGATTTATATTTTTCGAATCACTGGAGCTCGAATTTAAATAAAAATTTATTTTTTTATAAATGTCTCAAAACATTGCTTTCCATGCATACCTTAAATTTGTTTTGTATAGAATGTATCCAAGAACTTTAAAACTTTTATTTTTAAACATTAATTGCTAAAATTTTCCAAAATTTTATAGGAATGGTAAAATTTGATGAAAATGTTCCATAAATTACACTAGGTAGGTATTAAAAAGAAAAAAACCTAGTGTTATAGGTGCTATTCTTTACAGATATTTATTATTTTTTAACTATGTATTAACCGACCAAAAATAAACAAATACAAAATAATCACTATTTGTATTTTTTTTTTTCAAAATTCTCATGTGAATCGACTCGTCACATCATTTGCGCTTATCGCGCGTTTTTCACACTTGAATCGCTGAATAAAAAAAAGTGGTGTCACACATCGATTTGTATGAGAACACTATAAAATAAGATAAACAATGGTGGTAGTTATTTGTTGTCATTTAAGTTACATTGTTTTACAATTTAGGTACATTTTAAAATAATCAAATTCAATACTCTAATTTTTTTGTCTCGTTCGTATGAAATTTTTCAAATTAGATTGTTTATTTCTAAATTTAAGATTAAATTCTAAAAGTAATTTATTTTATTTTTTTAAAGTATTTTAGATATAGAAAAAAAAATTTAAAAAATCTTTATTGGTCAAAAACTGGATTTGCATAGGTACCTATATGCATTAGTAAAATATAACTACCTATAAGTTATAAGATCTATTTTAGTCGACGATCTATTTCAATCTATATAATAATTGTTTTTTTTTTTTTTTTTAATAATGAAATCTGTTGAGTACTTTTAATTCTATGCTGTTCTATATAGAAATCTGTGTATGTAGGTATATCAATAATCTATATGTTTAATTGATTTAATAAACAAGCAAATAACAAAAACAATAATAATCCAATACCTATATAACGTATTTTGGGGTTTTACGTTTCTTATTCTCATTTGTTTTATTATTACTTTAGTATCATATTAAACATTTACAAATTGTACAGCTGAAATAGATAACTGAAAAATCAAAAAAAATATTTAAAAAAGCAAAAATAATTTGGTTTATTTGGAATCAGAATGATGTGAAATGAATTTATATATAAAAATTAGATTTCTAGGTATCTCATATATAAAAAAGAACCATATGCTTTAAAATCCGA
Organism: Aphis craccivora; assembly: GCA_009835225.1. Taxonomy (NCBI): domain Eukaryota; kingdom Metazoa; phylum Arthropoda; class Insecta; order Hemiptera; family Aphididae; genus Aphis; species Aphis craccivora. The sequence goes on from VUJU01001615.1 coordinate 19,114, forward strand.
GCACTAATAACAATATATCAAAATATATTTTTTGTTTTTGTACTTTTTTTTTATATAGGTAATTAAATAAAATAAATAGAACACTTATGCAGTTATGCGTAATATTTTAAAAACAATAGGTATCAAAATTTAACTTAATTTATAACAGCATTTAAAATAATATTATTATTATTTTGAAGTAAATATAACATTAGTATAAAAATATAATTAATTATAATTAATGAAATTCCAAATAGTTTTACTTTTTAAAAATTAAATATAATTAGCTGTTATAATCACGGATTTAAGTTTGTAGGTATGTAAAAAACAATTTTATATATTCGTTCAATTTTAAAAATCTTTGTATAATATTTTTTATTTTGATATAACTTCTGCTTTTGTTAAAACTATAATCATTTTAATATTTCATTATTATTGAACCTTGACCGTAACACGTGTATAAATAGCATAAATTTAATCTAAACATATGCATTACGCGTATAATTATATTAATATTAAAAACGTGTAAAATGTTAACATTTAAAAATCGAAGCGCAAAAAAAAAAAAATTATACCTAGCCAATAATAGTCTTTAGACCTTTAGTGATGTGTGCAACGTGTCAAATTAAATGCGAAATTGGTTTCCGTACCTACTTCCAATAGTGCGAGTTCTGAATTAACACGGTAAGACTATATAGGTATATAGAAAGACAAAGACAATAGATCTATTATTATTCGATAAATTCTTTTATTGAGTCCTTCTAAACGAAATGCTAATTAATAAGTGTATTGGTGGTTGAAATATTAATTATTATAGTATAAAGTACAAAAGCGGCTAAATATAACGTTTCATTATACCTTAGTCCCACAGTAATTAATAAATAGTTTATAGTGGGTACCATATTATAATAATAACCAAAGAATTGAATTATGATGAAACGTTTTGCATTGGTTTATAATCAATTAAATATGTACGCAAAAAGTATTGGAAAAAAACTATTTGTTGTCAACAGACAACAATTTACCATATAAGTATAGTGTGCGTGTCGTATGCTGGTGGTTAGGGTTGAACAATTATTACTGGGATGGAAAAATCCTGAATATATCCGTCGGAGAATAATTCGGATTATATACAAATCAGTTCAATATCCGAGAATATTAATTAGACACGGATGGCCTCCTCGATCGAATGTAGGTACATATTCAAATGCATTTTTTTTTTGTGTATGCAATTTTAATCCATTATTCCGACTACTCATATGAAATAATATTGTGTTATTAACTTTAATTGGTTGGCAATTGGCGTACCTAAACGTTTGAAATCCTATTATATTTTAGTTTATTTATATAATTGGTAGGTATATGCAATTGTAATTTTATAAAAATACTATAGCTTTTAGGTGTGTAACCCGATTTCACTCGTAATAAATTGAACAAATAAATACAACGTTGTATAGATGTATCACAGGCTTTGTAAATTAATTCGATCATATAGCACTTGGCGTATTTTCGAACGTGGTTCAAATTATTTTCCAAATTTTTTTAATGTCTCTATAAGAACAGTTGTTAATTTTTTTCGAATCTTTTAAGCTTTATAAAATAAGTATACATATTTATATTATAGATTATATTTTAAATACTCATGTTTTTAACAAATGGCAATCCTACGCATAAACAAAAATATATTCGATTTTCGTGAGCCAAATTGAAATTCATGCTTGAGTTTATCTATGGAAACCTATAGGGGTTGAAAAACAATGCAATAAACTGAATAAAAACTCACAAAATATCAAGGAATATGGCTGTAGAATCTAATTCCAATTGGTTCAGTAGTTCCCAAATCTATAAAGTCCATATAAATATTCATTGATTTTTGTACATTCGTGAAGGGATAAATATATCTCGAAATAAATATTTTGGTGACGGTATGTAAGTTTAAAGTTACGATCCATAAATAATGTTATATTTTAATAAAACGTTTGAAAATTTCAAGGAAAGCACTACAGTCTATAGTGTAATTATTTATTTATAGGTACATTGGACCTTCATTATTTTCACTAATGAATAGGTATTTTAATTTGTACGATTTAAAGAACTTTTATATTTTGTTTTGATTATACTTCATTTTTAACTTAGTATAATAAAAATCATATTATTTATTTTTATTTTCAAAATTTAAGTATTTCATATTTTCTTATAAAAATAAGAACCGGACACTAGTTTTAATCTCGAAAGCAGGCACATGGCATATTATATTAGTAATATAAATGAATCTTTGATATAAAACTCCACATCTATTGTCTTAATATTTTTGGGGTACCAACGGCTGATATTTCGATAAACAGCACGTATAATAATTATATTCGATTTCCAGGGACGTACACAGGGGGGTGTTTTGGGTGTTCAAACACCCCCGAAGTATTTGGTTTTTGTAATAAAAATTTAATACTAACAAATTAAAATAATTAATATAATATGAATAAAATAAAAATACTTAAACACGATTTATAAATAAAATAAATTAATATTTATTGTATATTAACGTGATGGGTGTAAAAGAATTTGAAAAAAAAATGTTCTACTTTTCAATAACTTATATTCAAAAACACCCCCAAAATTTTTTTCTGCGTACGTCTCTGTCGATTTCGTTTTTGAAGAATTATTTTTCAATAAAAATAAAAAGTTTGAAAATTATATTTTATTGATAGATTTGTTATTGTTATTTGTGAAAAAGTAAGATTTTATTATAATGAATATTAAATTTGTATTATAATTTTTTTTTATCGACCACATAATATACAAATTGACTTCAATGACTATAGGCCATTAGTGCGACTAGCATTAGGTAGAGTAGGCATATATTATAATATATTTTAAAATATTTATTATTTACTTATAATAATTAAATAATACGATTTTAAAGAATGTAACATAAATAAAGATGCTTTAGACAATAGAAACGGATTAGGTGTATATGCGGTTATCTACATATCACATATTATGTATATTATATTGTATATAATATATATTACCTATTGATATTTATAGCTTATTCATAATTTGCATTTGCTTGAAGAACTTTTTGTTAAAATTTTTTTGAAATATTTTATGCGTATCAACATATACATATAACATAATATATCAAAATGTTTTTTCACTAATTCAAATTTCTCGTTTGGATAATAATAATAATAAATACCTACATTAAATGATTTGTTAATTTTTATTTTTATTATAAATTTATTATATTATGTAGTTATATGTTACTCTGAAGTCTGAAGAAAATAGTTCTGGTATTTTTTTTTATATTTAAGTAACTCATTATTTATAGTATCTGTTTACATAACAAGCTGCTTAATTTTAATGTAATAATATTATTTTATTCTATTTTATGTTAAGGTTTTGATAGCGATGATTATTAGCCTACCTTTAAATTAGATACAGCGAATGGTCCCAACACGCACGACTGCTGCAGTGTGGTGACGTTAAGACGTATAGCTGAACACAATTTACCTCAGCGGTGAAAGACAATAACATTTTATCACTATCACTGTTTTTTGTGTGTGGACCTTTATAAGTAAAACAAAAAACAATATTCAAAATTTGTGAGATTATATTATGGAAAAATAAATATATTATTTCCGGGGTTTCTTCGTTAAGTGCATGTTAGAGTGAAGCTGTGTTAATAAAAATTTTTTGTGTTTCAGTGTATTTTGAGTATTTGGTCACAATGTGATTGATCGTAAGGTTTTCCTTGTATGTGTAGCATGTTGCCTGTCGAGGCTGGTTCTTTATAGGTGATAAGGGAGGAGTGCAGGGCTAAATGCGTGTATCCTATTATCCTATCCTGACTATCGGGTGATCAATAATATTTTATTTAGTACATTATTATTACGTTACTAAATGAAAATGAATTAGGATCATAAATTTAATTCGAATATGTGATATTTTGATGTATATTGTATGGGTATAATATTAGTAAGTACTTATTAACACAATATATAAATTTAATTGGCGAGAACGTGCGTAACTGTTAAATTAGGAAATCTCTGAAAATTAGTCTAGTGGTTTTAAGCGAAAACAATTTAGGTAACTTATGCGATTTAAATGCTTGGTCATTTTTAAGCTTTTATATTTTAACAAATGTAATCATGAGGGGTAGATTTCACCCCTTATTATATCCACAATAACCATGCAATGGCAAAATGACGGGAATTTTTAGAGAAAGAATATAAGAGAAAGAAGGATAAAGAACGAGGAAGGGAGAAAAAGTGAGAAGAGAAAACACATTTTAGTAATTTAAAAGCTTTATTCATGACCTTACAAGGTCTTGCCCACATTTTCATTTGAACATTGCCGTGAGACTACAAAGCTTGTAAATTATTCAAATGTTCAAAATCACAATGATGTATTATTCTGTTTAACAGTGCCGGATCTAACCTTTTTGCGCCCAAGGCAAAATATAAAACGGTGTACCTACATATTATTATTAGTAGGTATATACTTAATTAACCCCTTTCGTTATAACAAGTCAGCGCGAAAATCTGAAATTTTGATTCTTCCATCATCAATGGTGTAGAAAAAAATATTTTTTTACCTCATCAATTTTCAAAAAAGCAGTACGAATTAAAAACAATTGGTACTTTTTTTTGTTGACTTTTGGTAATACTCACTATTATTACTAGTAGGTATAATTAATATCAATACATTATAGGTCTTTAATTTTAAATTGGTATTACTTTTAATACTCTATATGAAATAGAAAAATCGCTTATAGGCTAACCATTCTTCACCAAATTCTTCGAGATACATTGTTTTTTGAAAATAATTGTAAATATAATTATTTAATTCCTAAACTTAATCTATTTCTTCGGATCCTAAAACACACGATCACGCAATTGTTGTTATAATATATTATCAGTATATTTTGTGAGTTAGTGACTAATACAGTTGAGAGATACATATGAGAGCGATAAATAAAAAACAAATTTACAAGATGTTTTTATATAATCAGCGGTGGATTTATTAATTAAAAATGGATGAGTTAATTAAAAAATATAGACCTAGGTATATGAGTTATAGAAATAGAATTAAAATTAGGGGACAAAATCTCATAGGGCTGTGGGTGCAGACCTATAAAAAACTATGCAAAAGTATCGTTTTCCTTCGCTATACAAACAAATCAGTAATAAAAACAGTGTTAATTAGATATTTAGTAATTCTTTTTGGTAACATTATTCTAATCATTATATAACTAACATAATATTTAACTATTTATTTAAGTACGAATTTAATTTGTTATATTTCCATTGTGACTAAAGAGGACGTCGTACCTACATGCGCTGTCTTCGTCATACTAACGTACACCCTAGCATATTTGAATTCAGCAAAATCCATTTTATATGCTGTTTGCTTTAATATTAGAGTCAATTTACTTATTATTTAACTTAAAGGTAAGACTATTATCTAGACTCCAGAGCATTGCGTAGACTTTTATTGATACTTTAATATTAAACTGAGTTATATAGTTATGTAAAATATTATATCTTTAAAACGATCATTGACTCAATTTATGCCCTTGATAATATCCTTACCTTTAAGATTGATAAAAGGTAAATTGACTCCAATATTAAAGCTAACAATATAAAATGAGTTCTGCAGAACGTAAATTTGCTATAATGTACGCGCGGTAGTAAGACGGAGACAATGCAAGCGGTTACGACGTCCTCTATAAGAAATAATGACAATTTTATAATAATAAATAAAAACTATAACAATATAAGTCAGTTTTATAATCACAGCCATACAAAATACGAAATATCGTGTTTATCATGTTGTATCATATATGTATAAAAAAACTACTTTTAGAAAAAATCAATATTAAAAAGAGACCTCTATCAAAACAAGGATTTTATTGTTTCCACAAACCTAGTCTGAATAAATACAAATTAAGTAGGTAGATACTCGTAAGTAAATAGGGCTTAGAAGTTGATAATCTTAAGAACATTAAAAAATTACCTAAAAAAGACTATGCGAATATTACATAAAAATGACGTAAAAAAATTACAAATATTTGTTTTATAAATTTCCAAGTTTTAAGTTGTTGGCATAATGGTTGACAAAAAAACGATACGAAGTGAACTAGTGTGAAATCAATAAAAATGTAGGAAAATGACCTAAAAATGTCAAAAAATGACTTTAAAGTAATAACCACCAAAAAACGCAAAATAAAAATTATTTATTCAGATTCACATGCTAATGAAACATATTTGTGGCCAGGAGAGCATCGTCTAAAAAGTTAAAAAAAAAAAAAATATGCAAAATGCATCAACTTCCGAGCCTTACTTGTAAGTCATATAATTAAAAAGTGATAAACCCTAAACATATTAGAATGGTACAAAGTATTTTGGTACTGTAACGACCATTAGGAATAACACCGTTTTGTAAATAACCTAATGAATGCAAATGAGGAAATAGTTTTTGTAGTATTATCTAGGGAGGGGCCTTTTTCCAGCACTATACAAAAGAACAAGTTAGCAAAATATATTATGGTTGTTGTTACGAATTAATTTTTTAGAAACTTAATGAATAAATTTAATTTAATTTAAATACTATTATTGAAAGTATAATTAAAAATATAAGTAGAATATAATAATAATGTATCTATTGAGTTTAAAAAATATTCGAAGGATGATACGGCGATGTTTTCTATACAAGCTAACTAGCTAACATATTATAATAATTGTATATACGAGTTTTCTTACTCCAACTATCCGGTTCCGTCTATCTGTACTTCAATATTCAGGAATTAAGATTGTTACATATTCGACAATCCTTTTGGACAATTTAAGTATGTACAGTAGACACTGGAAGTCCGGAAAGACAGCATGACTATAATAATATAGTTGAGCTAACTTCATTGTTATATAGAACGATCTTATAAACAAAGGGGCCTTAAGTTCCTGACAATTTTAATCAAACCATTTCTTCATTTAATATAAGTAGTAAAACATCGGTCTGTAGTTTTAGAAGAAACATTAAATTAATATTAAAATTGGGACGGATCATTTCTTTTAAGTTTTGCCTATAAAACTTAAATAATAATAATAATTAATTGTCATATGAAAAGGCGCATATTATACACATATCATAATAAAATCCAATTCATATATACAATTTTAAAATGTTTATCAAAAAGATTATTTTTGAACATTTTTATAATTCAATTAATCAACATCAGCTTAATTCTAGATAACTTTTTTATGTTATAATAATTATTGGTATAATTTTACTTCAAACTTCAAAATCTTGAACTATCAAACTTTAATTAGATTACACGATTGCAGGGTATCTATATACAAATTACGAAAACTTATGGTAAATAAAAAAAGTATTCAAATTTCTACGGCACGAGTGACTATTTATATTTTATGAAATATGTTATATTTATAATAGTATCTATATTGAACTTGATTTTTCTCGAATTACTCAATCACATTGGATTATTATACCTACTCGAAGATTTGAATAAAAAGCAATTTGTTAGATGAAAGTTGCAGCAGTTAAAGGTAACTGCAAGAAACTACAATTATATGTAAGGGCACGTAATAGATTAGGGAAATGGTGTATGGATAATGGCTTAAATCGTAATGCATCTATAAGTGTATGAAGATATCTTTTTACTAGAAATAAATTTGTGTAAATTTACAAAGTTCAAAGTGTCCCATTATACGAACAATAAAAGATCCTTTTAGGAGTCATCATCACGCAGTCAAATGTATCGTTTTCGTCGCACATTGATCTCGTAATAGCTAAAGCATTAAAATCTCTGGGGTCTAAACAACAGTATTGTGCTCTGGTTAAACCTTTTTTATGTATAGAATATGGTTGCCTCCTTTGGAATCACTGTCTAGTTTATTTGAATTTCTAAAAAGAGTACAAAAAAAGTTCACACGCTATAATATTTTATCTTATAAATTTAAATAATTTAGTGTCAAGACGTCGCTTTTTTATGTTTATTTTATGTATAAATTATTAAACGATACTTTTCTTGTCCGAAAATATTATATCTTGTACCGATCCATGTCCTTTGATATTTCTCACGTGGAGAACCTCATGGAAAACCAAATTTTAAATAGAATTTTAAACATTTTTTTTTTAAACTGACCTTTAAATATAATTTTCACCAAAAGGAATCAATAGGTACCTAAAGTTTCAGTTTTTTCAAATCGGATAAAGATTAAATATACCTACATTTGATTATAAAATATTCCATAATCAATGAACATACTAAGTAATAATTTTTAATATTTGTCTTGAAATGCTAATTTGCTAATTAATTTGAAATAAGGTTTTTGTTGCTATTAATTACTGTATAGTATACTATCATTGTACTCTAGTTTCCTGGAGTTAATAATAAATAAATAACTATAAAAAATATAGTATTTCATCTTCTTTTATAATTTATTATTATTGAGCGGTGAGTGCCTTTATAGGACTCTGGCAATGAGTAATAATACGAAATATATTGATGACATTTTAATATTACTTATTACTCGGAAGCTATAATTTTAAATTCAATAATATGAAGCTTTAATCAATGATACCTTGTTAAAAAGTCAGATTTTAATGTTAAATAATTTTTTAAACATTTCTATGGCTATTGTAATTTAAATTATTTGTAACTCATTTAAATTTTAATGTAGTTTACTAATACTATTACATGATAATTTAACTTATTATTATAAAATTAGCATTAATTACTTTAGAATGTAAAATATATATGCATTATATTTTCTTTAACGTGAGAATTGCTGGGATGTATATACAATACAATAAATTCCCCTAAGTTTATGCTATATATAGTTTTATAATATAAACAGTAAATACAATAGTTAATCTGATTATAGATGGAACAATTCATTTTTAGAATTTAATTTTTTCATCTTTAAAAATGTTTTTTTTTATGTATATTGTATATATATTTTATATACTCTGATAAATACGCTTTGAGATAAATGTACTTATGTATTTTAATTAAATTATAGTTAATACAAGTTTTTATCAAATTTTTACCTGCAATAGTTAAAGCACTTATACTTTGTTAAGCTTCGTTTCCCGAGCAATAAATTATTAGTTTATATAGGTAAAATAAATTATTAGTTTATATAGGTAATAATTTACTACTTTATTAATATAATTTAATTACCAAAGATAATACTCATTACTCGTGCGGAATATACGTTATTTCGATGCGTGTCAAATGAACGCGGTCATTTGGAAGAACGATGATTGGGCACATACTATATTTCGATTCATGTCAATTTGACGAGAGTAGGTACGCCATTCCTCTCACTACATTTAGGCACGAATTCATTTCGACACAAAAATAAAACAAAACCCGGTATATATAAATTATATGTATTATAGTTATAAGTCATAATTAACTTTACAACCATGGAGTGCTCTAAGATATTTTAAGTATTATACATTACACACTTTGAACTTGTATAATATAATATGCCCATAGGTTTGAGCAGCTGAGATCAGTTTTTTTACAGTTATGAATATAAAATAGAAATGTGTGACCACACGTGCTCACCCTAATATTGAATAGGAACTGTTTACGATATTAAATCAATGATTTTAATCTGTTTAAGTTATCGTGGAAAAAATTTAGACTATTTATTGAGTTACTGAAATTAACATTACCTATATTGATCAGTGTGAGTAGATAGTAATTTTGATTTTTGTTTTTGAGGTAAATTGGTGTTTACGTATGTGACACACGAGTATTAGTTTGAGGGACTTTAAGGGTATTAGACCAACTGATTAGGAGTTTAGGGCACATTTATAATTAAAGATTTTATTTTTTTGAACTTAATTCACTCCTATATGTAGGGGCGACAATATTGTACGATTCGAAATGTTGTTTGTCCAAATGACTGCGTTCAATTGATGGACAAATGAACGGGACACTATTCGTGCGTACATATTTATAAAATATACATAATACATTATTTTTACAGTGCCTTTACATATCGCTGAATATAAATTTAATGTATGCATTTCGTTATAAAAATATTTACAATCTAGGTTACGACGATCAAATAAGACAACTATTCAAGTTAAACATATTTTATAAATATAAAAAAATAGGAACAATAATATAAATATAATAATATACGCGTATATGTATATGTTTCCTCTTTTCATTTTTTTTTATTTAATTATTATAACTCTGCATTGACAATATTATATATAAATAAATTATTTTAGCAAAGTATCTACTTAGGTACGTAGGTCTCAATAATATATTATTTGAGTTTTAGAAGTGGGTTAGATGTATGTCATAACACCTACTAAATCGTGTTTAAAATTACTTGAAAAATAAATAACCAAGGATTAAAGATGAATTGTAAAGTATATCGCAGTAATATTCCATTAAATTCTATAGTGTTGAAGCTGTTACAAGTTTACAACAGACTATTGAATATTGATACAATATAAAACTGTTTCGTTGTACGTTTTCGGGAAACCTCTTTAGAACTTTAGAAGTATTCAAATAATAGGTACTAATAATAATAGAGAATTAAAGGTTACATAAATAATTAAAACGCTTTAAATTTGTAATACATGTAGTTAAAATTAATAACAATGGCAAAATGCAATTTTTTGAAAATAGTTAAAAAAAAAAAATTATTTACAGAATTTTTGATGTTTTATATTTTAATCTGTTTTCTTATAGTTTAGATTATTTAATTAAATTACAGTTATTAGATTTTTATTGCTTACAATAAAATTGTATTTACATAATATTGTTATTTATGTGTACAAGTAAGGAAGAGAATATTTTATTCTATAGCATAATATTCTCTTGTGTTATACCTCAAATAAATAAAATATACGATAAAATTTAAAATGTTAAAATTGTGAATTTTATTGTCGTTTCGTTTATATCGTTTTATTATTATTTTAGTTTGTAAATAATTTATAGTGTATGCTTTAATGAACTACGAACCTCTTTCATTCATCAGTATAGTAATTAAAAGGGACGTTAACACTTATAAATAATTTTTAAATTTTAAATGATAAAAATTAAATATACAATTCTGTGCGTGCCTGCGTCCTTGTTTTGGTTGCATAAGTTTTTATTATTTGTGTTATTTTTAAATCTATTTATTTGCATCAATTGTATTCAAAACCGTTGACGATTATTGTGTTATGCAATGATCAAATGATCACAAAAATTTTTTTTTTTTTTTTTTGTTTTAAAAAGTTTAAAGGAATTCAATCATAGACCATCAAGTTATATTACAAATTTTTATTTTTATAGGCTCCTAATAACATGTTTTCTCGTAGAAAATATTATCCACAAACTTTATACTATAAGTATAAGGTCTGTGGTAATAATAATAAAATCTTGCTATGTATATTATAAGTTATTGGATTAAGACCGTCCTTCCAAGAAAAATAACCATACCATATGAAATCACATAAGTACCCAAATGTCATGCATTCACAATGAAACCTTTTGTTACTGGATGCTTCAAAAATGATGAGTTTAGAAGTATCTTTAAGATTTTATAACAGGTGGAACGAATTGAGTGAAAAAATTTCCCTCAATAAAATATTCTCTGCGCATTGTATTTTTCAAAGAATATGATTGAATAAATATTTTTAGTATGTTGATTTAATATAGGTAATGTTATTATTTTTAATTAAATATATTTGCTTACAAGTTACGTTTAATTAATATTTTAAATTAAAAATTGTGTAAGTTCAAAAATTAAAAATCAATTTCGATTTATTACTAAAGAATCATTACTTGTATTTAATGAAAATCAAAAAACCAAGGTACATTATATTATTTTAATTTTTAAAATAAACACTGAATACTATTAATTTTCATTAATTATAAATTTTATATTAAAATTTTCAAACATAAGCAATATTAATATACTGTTTCATATTACGATGTGTATAATTATTATTCTGCGAAAAAAAATAGAGTTTTATTATTTCTATATTAATTTTTTGCTCGTTAAAAAAAACCATTTTTTGTTGTAATTATTAAATTATTGAATTTTTAGCATAAATAATTGAAATTATTTGTTAATTATATTTAATATAAAAAAAAACTATATTGTAAATAATCTATGAAATATTTATCACAAATAGCTATTTATTAAAGGCGCATCTATTTCCACTGGACATTTTTTAGATCAATGCAATCATAGAATAAATCTATATAAGTATAATATTTGTTTTCGCTTACAAGACGTATACTTACCACTAACAAGTTATTAACAGGGAGGTGATGAAGTCTTTAAAATTGCCTACTAGATATTTTAGAAATATCTAATTTTTAAATATTGAATAAATTTACCAAGTGCTCACTGTCAATCTAATATTTTTGCAGTTTGGAGATGTCATACTTCTTCGTCACCACCCTTTGGTTACACATATTAAATATTTTTAATACCTCTATGCATTGGTTTGTTATAGAAATATGCACTATTTAACTTTTATAGATGATATAATTACACGATTCACATTATAATTAATAGATTATAATATTACTTAATGTTCAAATATTATTTATACTTACTTGCATTATATGTAGGTGGATTGAATCTGGTCGATGTATTAAAGTTTTGAAAAATTATTGTTGTATAGGATAACGAACCTATGGCGAAGTCACCTAAAAAGTTTCTGTACTACACTAAGCTATACAACTATGAGATTCGTGGATAATATTTTCATTTTATAAAATCCTTTTAAAGGAGAAAATTTAAGGGCAAATCAATTATATGCGGATATAATACGATCCAAGTATTATTATATAATAATATTAATTATTATCTTCCTTTGATATTTTCCTCGAACTTAGAAGTATATATAATAATGATTATCACGAATTTAATGGTTGAACGAATAATCATATTATAATCTTATTGTCTATTGAAATTGAGTAATACGTTGTCCGCTGTCTGTAGGTACTGGAAATAAGCAGACAGTTTTACTAATCGACATTCAAACAACAATAATAATAATTAGTGCAATAATACAATTATTACAATATAACAAATCTACGAAATTCTGTTTGATCATAACCAAGATATAATAGATGAGACTTTATTCGTATATGTAAATTCCAATATACAAACGTGCTTAGAAATTAAAATAAACAAATTTTAAGACTCAGATAAACTACCTCGTTATCAGAATCCTTCAAAATTACATTATGATAAATATATATTTCTATATTTTCTAGGATTAACTTAAAATTGACACAATCACTAAATGTAAATCTACAGATTATTTTATAATACTATTATATGTTTTAAACTGTGCTCGAATTTGGGCATAGGAGTTTGAAGAGGCGATTGAGTGGAGTTCCTTAATTATATTTCTACGTTATAGTTGATAAAATCCTTACTAGGTAATTATTTTTCTTAGAAAATATTTTTTTATCATAAGTAGGTAAGTATTATTTTTGCAATTAAAAGTATTAACTAACTATTTTTAATGTACCAAAATAAATGTTTATTGTTCAAAAATATTTATTTTAATCTCTCATAAGAATTTGTTACTGGCACTAACTATTTGTTCGAGAATTGATAATTGAGGTGTTGAAAATAAACGGGGCTTAGCCCTTTAAAGTAACTAAGTTTAAGTTCAAATAATTTTTAGGGACACTAATCTTTTTCAAATCTTAGAGTTTTATTTTCCCAATTCGAGCACTGGTTCTAAATATACGCTTATATATAAAGTATACCACAGGTAAGTATTTATTAATTACACAAATATAATATTACATAATAAATTAAGGATTTGTTAATTCATGTACAATCGAATCGATCGATCATTGATCAATGATTTTTTAGGACAAAAAAAAAAAAATAAATAATTTTAAACTATTTATAGTTCCGTAAATTAGCGTCATTAATAGAGAGACAACTATAACTACTTTTAAAATTAAATGCTATATTTCACAGGTAAAATGTATTTTGTATATTCACGAGTACACCTACACGTACAATATACCGCAGTAATATAATATTAATTAAACGAATTCAGTTAATATACGTATTATTATTGTTAAATAACGATGATAATATGAGATTCGATTAATATTTCTAAACGGTTAACATGTCGCAAAGTTATTGATAGGTAAATCCAGTCGATTTAAAACAGTTTTGTATATTATTATTGATATACGCATATATAGTTTATACGACGAACATAATAAATAAATATAATCATTATAATATTTAGCTATATTATATAATACAATAATGTATATGAAACACATGACATAAATAATGTACCTACACACGTAATTAATATTGAATATTTCAAACCTATAAACAGGGCATGAACTATGAGATTTGTGATTTCTGGAACCAGGTATACTTACATGGGGTAGGGGTAAATTATGAATACAATATACACACTAATGATGACCATCCGAAAGAGATAAAAATCTCGATCGGCACAGTTAATATTATTCTATGATGCAGTGTTCAGTGTGTCTCTTGTACTGTCATATTCATTATGAAAAACACCTGGCATCAATGTACCTATAGGTACAGTGCAAGATGTCAGATTGCGTTATTTTTTTCAGTAGACGTCTTGTTTTTTTTTATAAACGGGTCTAAGTGGATAAATGCTAGACAAGCGCCAGATGGTAACGAGATAAGAATAGGTAGTAGATCTTATGTTGTTTAAAAATATAATTGGAATTTTTGATGTATGATTTTGTGGAATCTTTTAAACACGCGTCGTGTCAGCTTCAGGTTAGGTAGGGTCGGAGGGTTAGTAAAACTACTGATATTGGAGGCCCTTTATAAAAAAATTAATTTCCGTGTATAAATAGCTATATTTACTTGACGGATTTATTATACATTTTTCGATGTTTTATAAAAGTGAAGATGGTTTTAGAAAATAAAACTACATATATATGTTTTACTCTCGTGAGAATTCGAGTCCCAAGTAGGGATAAAACTGAATCCATAACAGTTTAGAATGTATGAGTGCGGTTAAATTTTTAAAATTATAAGTATAGATGTGATATGAATATTTTCAGAACATTTAGTAGGTATATACGGTAGAAGATACTATATAGTCTTTTAATATATAGGATAATTCATTAAGCAGACTCATCTCCACTTTTTCATTTCATAATAAACTTATTCGAATCCGATTTTTTGAATTTTTAAACATACTTAAAAACCATATTTTCAAACTCTGATATTTGTTGTTCTAATTTATTAAGAGTGTCTTGCAGCAATACAAATTTCCGTTTTTCAAATGAGAACTCCCCTCTTTTTACTCTAAATTATTTAGTGGATATATATTTTTTTAAATATTGACGTACCAAATTCAAAGTTCGAACAAAATGGTTGTTCAGATATTTAAATGTTTATAATAAGGAAAATATTTTATATTATAAAAATATAAATACCGATAGATTTAATGTTGGTTACTGAAACAATTTACAGTGGATAAGAGGAGTTGTCATTTGAAAGTTTTTAGTGCTGCAGTAACCTCCTTAAATAGAACAAAAAAAAAAAAAAAAAATCAAGAAGTTAAAAATGTGGTCTTTGCGTACGTACCTACATCGAAAAATGTCAAAAAAATCAGACATAGAATAGCCGCGTCATCAGAAAAGGAGGGTAACATGCTCAGTGAATCACTTTGTACACGATTTCAAGTCCAAAATCTATGTTTTTGGACTGGACACGAGTCGCGTAAACGTGGACGATATACATATATTGCGGGGGCTCGTACTTTATATTTTAATATTATTGTATTGTGCGACGACGGACTCGTCTAAGTCACGGCAGAGTACTTATTTTGGCGTGGCCTCGTCGCCCATTTGGTCCCGCCGAACCGACGGCGCGTTCTCTTTTCCACTCGACCCAGCGTCTTCAGCGCGAACATGTCGGACCGCGCCCGGCACCGGTCCGGGGCGATCGCCCATCGTGGTCATTCGAACGCGGCGCCGAGCAGGTCGTCTTCAGATTTCCTCCGGGACTTGCACCGGTGGTCGCGTACCAGGCCCCGGTACGGAGCGCACGACTCCAGATCGCACTCGCCGAACCCGTTTTTCTTCTCGTACGCGTAGTCCAGTGCATCCCGCGACGATTTGGTCGGGTTCAGCAGCGTCACCGTGTCGCCGTCGATCATGTCCGAGTCGAACAGCTCGTCGCCGAGTTCGGCGTACGCCACCGATCCGAATCTGAAACGTTTCAAAAACAAACCGATTGAACGCGCACGACGTATACATCAAATACATAATATATAGTAGGTGTAATAGTATACTGCAATATTTTTTATATTAATTATTGATGATATCTGCTTCAAAATTTAACAGGAAAGGCTTTTATTTTTTAAGGATGCACAAGTGCCATGTGTACAATAACAAAATACTGAAAGTGATTTTCTTCGGCGGTGATCGCTTGACGTGGTTACTGTATGTGCGGTGTAAATAAAGTATTGAATTATAAATTTATAATTTATATATTATTATATTCGGCGTATAACATTGCGATTAGAGCCTTGATTTCAATAAGTATGTATTATTTTTCGTGTGATCTATGGACTATACTGCAACATTATTTGATAGTTTTTAATATACCTCTATTGCTCATATACACTTAAAATTTACGCGGCACACTGGTGACGCGTAAAACGTACCTATATTACATTTTCAAAACGTTCTATTCGCATACGTTTGCATACAGACGTATAATAATAGTACTGTGCACGAGTAGACAATAGAGATATATTATGACACACTGCGAAGCTGTATATTATATTATATTTATTATAACGATTCCTGCATATTATATTATTGTGTTTCGTGTATAGGTCCGCACTGTTTATTTCACCTGTCGGAGAGCAGATAATAATATAGACTTTGTGCAAACCGTGTGCACCGTGTTGCGACGTGATACCAGAGGAAACGACAAAATATGTTCTTATTTTTGTTTTTCGCAAAAGCCGATATCGATATTTTTCACTATTATCGCTTTATATAGACTGCGGTAATATTCATATAGTGCATCTGCTACCCCTTGGAAAATAAAAACAGTGTTTGCAACGAAAATCAAATTAATTAGTTAGGTATTATATAATATTGTTTATTTAGGCAGTGTATAATATAGCAATGGATAATTTTTCGATTTACGGATTCAGATTAAGACTACGAGTTTTTATGATGACGACACGTAGTCTATATTTAATTTTCAAACATTTTTTGTTCACTTTCGTAGTGAACAAAGCATTTGTTCATGGGAAGAATGCGTGTTTATGAAGTAATCGTAGACGGTAGATATCGTTTACACGTACAGCATATTTACGTGGTAGGTATGACAGAGTTATTTCATGATTTGAGTCTATTTTGGAAACGCATGTTTTCGATTATCTTAATTATTGTTTAAAGCGTATCAAAGAAGTTAATGCCTACAATGTCAAATTTGTGTAAAAATGACTCTAACCAAGACTTTTTTTTACTTCTGAGTTGCAGAACGTACAAACTACTTGTTGCAGAGTCCATATCGTAGGCTCAGAAGTCAGGGTGAATAATATTACCATTTAAAATTTAAAAAAATCGAGTAAAATTAGGGTTCACTGGTGTACAAATAACTAGGTACCTACCTATTGTATTTGTAAATATTATACATCGTGCCATTCATAACTTTATCATATACTCGTCTAGTCGTCTGTGCGTTTTAGTTGATGAGCGGAAATGAGATGCTGAGATATTTACAAATAAACATTGTTATTAATAAGTAATTTAGTTGTACCTATATTTATACTTTATAATGACATTTTTTGTAAATAAGCGCTTTGCCCATATATTTTCATCAAATTATTGTACTCATACTATGAGTTTAATTAATTTTCATATAGATTCAGAGCCCATAACGGTGATGTTACAAATAAAATTGTTTTACTACATAATATTTACCAGAACCATAGGCATGGAGCGTTCACTTCAAGAAACTATGTAAAGAAAATCAAAATTGTCTCTTCGTAGCACCTAAAAACCCGTATGTTTGAGATTAATTTCAATAAAAGCACCACTTAAAACCTTTGGTGCACTTTTTTGACCTAAACACATATTTGCAGAAAGAGAAGAAAAAAAACATAACTATGAAACCATTAGGTAAATTTTGGAGTTTAAAAAAAATAATTTATCTAATTAATTTGATGAGATGAATACAACAGTTAAATTTCAAAATTATTTTCCAAGATAAAATTAATAAAACAAAACTGATTTAAAAAAAATTATGAAAATTAAATACTTGGAAAGAAATAATACAACGAACAAATTATTACTGAACATTAAAAAATGTAATTTTACAAATTGCATTTTAATTAATTAATCTGTATACCAATTTCTAGTAATTCTATTCTAAAATAATAATTAGCGAAAACACACCAAACATTGTTTACAATATTTTAAATTAAATGTTTTATTTTATATTCATTTTTATAAATCATAGTCTTTGTGTTAAAATGGTAATTACATTGATAAAATGAATATTTCGTCTTTTATATAGTAAAAGCATAAAACTTTATATATTGTCGACTGTGTTGGTTAACAAAATTTAAAAATAAAAGCAGTGAATATTTATTTAATTGATATTTCTGTTTTGATTAACTTGATATCTCGTAATAATATATAAATTGAAGAGCAAATTATTCAATTTATAGAAATATGTCGTTCTTTATTGATCTTTTGACAAGTGTATAAATGGAAATTAATTAACATAAATAAATGAAAGTACGGAAATTATTCATCCATGATTAGTTTAAGATATATTTCTGGTATTGAATAATATAACATATATTTCTGTTTAAAATATTAATTTAATTAATTAATTTTTTAGGTAGATATCAGAAAAGCCAATAATCAAAAGATTGCTCTTAAATTACACTATTTGCGTTTACGGTTGACAATTTATCAACAAAAACCTTGTTAAGTTACTATCTAAATATAATATAATAATGCAAGAAGAACAAATAATTCGTTTTTTTTTTTAATAAAAAAATAAGAAGACGTTTTTTAAAAGTTAATGCGTTTGAAATACACAACGAACTTATCGTCATTTTTCCTTAATCAACTATATTGTTTAATTTATTTAAATTAAATAGTCGAGCATTTTACTTTGAAACTTCATCTTTAAAATAAACGAATTTTAGCTAGTAACACTCACTGATTTTTTCTCAATTTTAAAGTCGACCTCAAAACTAAAATGCTAATCTACTGTTCTATGATCAGATCCATTTGGTCATAAGCTTATAGTACATATAAAATTGGGGATTTTCCAACAACCTTAACAACCTATGCATTCAATTTTTCTATAAAAAAAGATTTATGCACCAATCACATTGGTTCTTCATATTAGGTATATGGCTATCTACTCACTACATAACGACTTTCAAATTAAAAATGTCATAGAATTAGCTAAAATATACTAAAGTTGTTTTCATAGAAAATGTATCTCAAATTCAAATCCCTTCGTTGAAAACTTGACTACAACAGTTACATACACGACAAACTTCTTCACGAACTAAAACTTTTTTGATATCGTAATTTATTATTTTGAACCAACGTGAAGTAACACTCGGTAGTATTTAAAGACAATTAATAAGTAAATTCCTCAAATTTTATTTATGGCATAATATTATATATTAATTCCTAATAAATTGCTAAATGTTTAAAATGCTAAAATTATATTGTAGTTTGTAATGAAAAAATGTAATTCCAGATTAAAAATTGTGGGAACTCTATAATTAATATTGATTACTAGTATTTCAATATTAAATTTTAAATTATTAATGATTATGCAGGTAACTCTACAATTGAAAAAAAAAGTCGTATTACATTTAAGATTTTCAAGTTGTTCCTGATTTTGAGTTTTTATAACAATAAAAGTCTTGTAATTTAGAAATCGAATTTATTTTAATAAGTATATTTATATTTTATACTGTTAATCACTTTGATTCCCGTTGATATCTGGTTATTAGTATGAATCAAAAAAGTAAATTTGAAAGATGTATTTGAATATTTAGTTATTAGTCGTTTCTTTGAAAAATTTCAGAACTAATTGGGAAATCTACTCACATTGCGGATTAGGTAAAGCAACATTTTATTTTTATAATTTCAAACAGTATTCAAATACTTCGTATAAAGCAAATAAAATCTTAGCATAACTAATAATCAATTTAAATGTTCGGTTTTAAATCAAAGTGTTATTAATGCTAAGATAATTGCCACTATATACAGATCAACTTCATTAAGTAACAAAACCTATACCAAACTAGAACGCGTTGGCATACGTCCATATTTAATGTTCTCTTAATAAATGGGTTCGGTTTTGGTGTCTCTCAAATTGTGTCAAATTATAGTTAGTGATTACCTAACCTAAATTAAATTATTTAATCTATTGATTTTCATGTTTGCGTTTAGCAATTATAAATTAATGTTTCGAAAATGTCTCTGATTTAAGTTGACTAAAACGTAATCAATGAATGGAGCATCGGAGTATGCTTTTGTAAATTAAGATCATGTATTACATTAATTATAATTTTATAGAGATCACAAATTTTTACGAGTTATTTATTTTTAGAATTTTTAAATAAGAATAATTTTACAAAATAAATGTAAAAATTTTGAATTTTGGTGTAGCATATATTTATTATTATCGTTAAAAAATTCAACAGAAGGTATCGCATCTTTTTTTAACGGGTGATTTTAAACAATATTTATATTTTAAAATTAACATAAGTCATGTTATAAATCATCATTATATAACAGCATGTCATAAACCGGCAGGAAAAAATTTAAAAAAATTAAAAATTCGTTTTTCTAGAGATTATTATATTTGCATTTCATGTAATGCTATTTTATTTTTTTAATTTTCAGTTTCGTAAATGAATAATTTAATTATATATAAATTAATATTATCGTTACATAGCAGTTTTATATGATGACTATACGGACTACCTACTGTCAGGTAAACACTAGACAATATTAAATCTGCATAAACACGGTCGTTATTCGTTAGCATAAAAACTTAATAATAATATACGCGTAGTTGCAGTATAATATTATAAAGTAATTATTTAAAATCAACACTATAAAACATGAAATGCTTTTCGTGACTTGGATTGAAAAATATTTTATATTGGTTGAATGTAATATAATAATTATTTAGAATGATTCACCAAGCACGTTCATCTCTTTTTTCTTCAATTATAATACAGTTATTAAACATTTGATTTTTGTAACTTTTAAAGAATATACTTTAATGTTGTATGACTGAGATGTTTTTTACTATTTAAGGAATATTCTGTGGAAATAAAAACTTCTGTTTTAAACAAGAACCTCTCTTTTCTAATGCAGATTATTTAACCGATGTTTTTATCTGAAAATGGTGACATATCGAAATCCAAATTCGAATAGGTAGTTTTAAATTATTCAACTTTGCGTACTAAGGACAATAGATTTATGATAATGGAAGATAATAATATGATGATATTAAAATATCAATAATTATTCAAAAATCTGGAACATGATAGTAATTAATACCAATTTTTTCACATTTATAATTTATTAAAATGGAAGAAGTATAGTAAATATTAGACCCAAAATTGATTATATATATATATATATTTATTATATACCTATTGTTGTAAACCATTTATAAGGGCTATTTTATAGGTACTTAGTATAAACATTTTATTAACTGTGAATCTACCTTTTTGAATTTTAAGTTAGATTCATTATAGT
Source organism: Aphis craccivora (assembly GCA_009835225.1). Taxonomy (NCBI): domain Eukaryota; kingdom Metazoa; phylum Arthropoda; class Insecta; order Hemiptera; family Aphididae; genus Aphis; species Aphis craccivora. Next base: position 40,904 of record VUJU01001615.1, read on the forward strand.
TATCTAAAAAATAAAAATAAATGTAAGCCCATCTAAAAGTTCCGAAAATCACAGTCTGAATAAATGTATTATTAAATGCAAACATGGAAGGGAGCGTGCATGATGATTAACTATATTTATGACTATATTATACCTATACCTACCAACAGCAAGTTATTATTTCACACCATTGATAGTCTATATACAGTGTCTCATTTTGGGGTTTGTCACCCACCCGCCTTATAGGCATATTCATTTACTCCTCGTTGACTAGCTCGTTTACGGATTAGGTCAGCCATAACTTATTTATATTGTGCATGACCATTAGAATATATTAATTAATGTAAATTTTAAAGTTAAAGTTTAATTATTTTTATAAATAACCTAACTGTATGTGTATTTTATAAATATATATACTATATATATACCTACGTATATACACACATAATTAATATTAGATCATTATTAAAAAAAAAAAAAAAAACCAGATAATAACAATTTTAATTAATTGTTTTATTTTGAGTATGTTTTTGTATAGTTTTCCCATAAATTAATAAATTAAATAAAGAAAAAAAATAACCAATAAACTCAATATAATATGCTCGTAAATAGCAAATCTCTTTGATATCAAGTAATCATCTTCAAATTATATAATTGACGAGTTATTTATCGATACAAACATACGGTGGTATCATCAAGCTATAAAATTGATAAATATTTAGAATTTAGACGAATGGTATATTTATATCATGAATATAAATACATTATACATCATACGCAAATGCCGCTATTAATTATACTAACTACAAAAGAAGATTAGGTAATTTCGTAGATTTTACAACATAATTAACTTATACAGTTATATCACGTATAGTAGTAATACTTTGATAACTTTTGAATTATAATGTTTGAAATTGAGATTTAAGTATAGAAATGGGTTTGCGATAATTACTGCCAAGTCATTGGTAAAGTTATATACATTATTCTGTATTCATATTTTTAGTCAAACCTAATTTTTAGACAACGATATTTAATATACGTAAATAATAATATATATGTATACGATTTATACTATAAACACTTTATTATAATGTATAATAATATACCTTAGTGTGTGTTGTATCTAGACACGAATAGAGAAAAAGAAAATATTTTGGCGGAGGAGGATTAGAGGTACATCATAAATTCATAATTAATATGAATTACAAATTAAAGGTTACATGATAATAATATAATAATATTATGTATCTACGTTTATCATATTTTTGTTTAACCGTAAGCGTTGAATTCTCAATCACTCTTCATACGAGAAAATTGTACCTATAAAAGCACATTAATTTTTAAATGATAAACAAAGTGTTAAAAATACATTTTTTCTAAAATGTTGATACAACAATTAGTAGAGCTTAAGTTATTAAAATGAATAAATTAAGGATAAAAGTTATGAATTTTTCAGTATAAAATAGTTGGAAATTTTTTGCTGTTTTAATAAAATTCGTCAAAATTCTAACTTCAATGAATTTGTAAAAAAATGTACCTATATATTTTAAATATTTTTTTACAGATACAAGAATAAATTTTGTATTAAATTTTCAAGAATTTTGATCTAGTCCAGCAAATAATTGTTTTATCGAAATTTATAAAAAAAAAAAATTTGAAAATTCTTAAGTCAAATATCTAAAACAATCGAAATATTATGATATTAAAAACTCAAATATTAAAAACTGATGATATAAAAATTAAGTCAACATTTCAAACATCTACGGTTATTCATTTTTGAATTAAAAATAAAACGAAATTGTATTGTCAAAAATTGAATTTGCGAAAAAATTCATGTTTTCTTTAATTGTTTGTTTGTTTTTCCTGATATAAAACGAAATTTTTAATCTTAAATCAATATTTTCATCACTTCACTCAGAGTTTAAAAATAAGTTGTTTGTATCGCACAGAATACTTTTTAAATAGTATCTAAATAATTGAAAATTGCTTAAAAAGTCTAAAAATTAAAATTTTAATAAATCTATTATTTATTAAAGGGAGAATAGAATAATAGATAAGCATGGTTGGCGAATCACCCTATGGCCTATATAATATGTACTTATTATCAATTATGTATATTGTATATAGCTTTAATTTTGATTTTAGTTTAGCAAACAGATTGTATGATCAAAAGCTTTGTGATGCACATATGCATATATGTAATAAATAGTTTACCTATATTGTACTTTCGGCTTATTATAATTTATAACTACTTAATTATGTTTGCAAAAATGTCGATAACTATATAATTTTTGTAACAAAATCATTTGCGTTAAGGCGGTGAAAATTCGTAAAATTTCACATTCTTTCGCAGTTTATCATTGCTTTTTAAAAGTTTTAAGTCAATCATTTTAATCATTTAAAAAGAGTGCTGTGTGGAATTAAATCGGTATCATGTAAAAAACGTTTCACCCGATTTCGTTGACATCGCTGCTTACAAATTACAATGTATATAAATTGCTTTTTTATAACAATTTCATACTATAACAATTTTTGAAGTATTAATAAAACGGTAAATTGTTTGTATGACACAAACCTTTCAATTTTTGGAATCTAATGTACAAAATAAATAGGCAATAATAAAACAAATAAAACATAATATTATTGTGTATATTAATTCAAGTTTGAAATGTACGAATATAGCAAGCGTGAGTATGTGATTGTGCGTGGTATGCATTGTGCATAAATTAATAATATATGCATATCGTTTATTATATAGGTATTATTATCACGTTAGTACTGCATATTTAATTATTCGGATATTTGAGAAACATTTGTTATATTATAAGTCATTACATTTTTGAGAGAAGTTTAGTTCTAGTTTAATATAACGATATAAAATATTAATAATAATAAAAAAATGTTAAAATGTTAAAATATATTTGAATTTTTGCCATATTATGTAACCTTTGCGTACATAATAATTGAAGTTTGTAAATTATCGAAAAAAATATTTCAAACAAAATATATCTACAGCTAGATATAAAAAAAGAAAAGTTTGCAATGATGTTGTGCAGCATACCTAGCTGTAACAGTGAATAGTGTACAAATACATTATAATGATTTTTACAGCTGTAAGAAATTCCATCGAAAGTTGCCGTGTTTTACTGAAAAGTTGTCAAGGTGTTGACGAAAAAATACCACTAACGGATGGACATCATAGTTCTATCAAATACAATTACTAAGAAATTTGAAAAACTACTTCACTGAAGTATGCTTTGTGTTGAAATGTTCATTCCACATACAAGCGAGTCGGGTGAAACATTTTGAGATTTTTTACCGTTAAAAAGAGAAGTTCGCACTGAGTTGCAAGTTCTGATTATAATCCAAAAGCTAAAATGGACAATAGAGAAATAGTTATTTGCACAAGATTATCTTTTATTATAGATTTAACAGTATGCTTATAGATAGATTTATAGTTGGTATATTACAGGAGTGGCCAAATATTTTTGGTCACGATCTACTAACAATATACTTCACCTTTGAGGATCGAATTCCATACAATATTTTTTTTTTATTATTATTGAATAACTACAGTTATTAAGAAATAAGGGTGCGTGGCTCTAAAAATAAATTCTAACATGATCGACTTTGTAATTGTCGCGAACGACTGTTGTTGTATAGTATATTATATGGTTAAATAATATAGAACATTAATTTGTTACTTAGTATTAGTAAGCAAAATATATTAAAACAACGTTTTACTAGTGAAAGTTATATTTTTTTACTATGAATATATTTATTTTTTTAACTTAAAACACTGATTATCAGATTATCTACATATTTATAATTTTTACGAAAATTTAGTTAAATATTATGGATAATTTTATTTAAATTATTTATAGTTATGTATATAGTATAGGTACTGATAATGTTTGGAATCTAAATAATAACCAATATAAATATCATATAAATTCACTCAAATACTAAAATTATGTTCATAGCTGATAAATCGAAACGGTCTATCTAATTGAAATTACGATACGAAATTATTTTGAGAAAAAAATCAATCAATCATATAGTAGGGTGTAGTTATCGTAAAATATCAGAAAGGCAGTGAGCCGTATAGTCACCTAAGATAATTTTAACGACAGCAACAGCGTCTTATATTCCTGCCTCGTATAAAAACTGCGGTGTTCTGTATAATGTACAAGTTTCTGCGATAAAACAATAATAAAAAATTATTTATACTCATATAATATATATTTAATAAATATTTTTCTAGAAAAAAAAAAATAATAAAATAATAACAAAATCTAGAGCACCAGTTTTTTTTCTTTGAAAATTTGTCCATACACTTAAATAATAATGTCGGTCACGTTGAAAAAGTATATACTGTAGGAGTTAGAAGTTTATACGAAAATTTAACAACATTTAAAATATTTGAGTTAATTTATAATATCATAATTTCTATTTTTTTTTTTAAATAAACGTAAGTTATATAAATTATGTATAATATATATAGTTTAAATATTAAATTGTACATACATATTTATAGTGCATAAATTTATAGTGAAATCGTGAAATTCTTCTTCTACTTATGCATTATTATAATATAAAATTACATTATCAACGTTTTTAGTAAAGTATTTTACACATGGTGTACACTTTGTATTATAAATCAAAAAGTTCTAATAGTATACTATAACTATTATTGTCTATTAACTAGGTGTTAGGTAAATATATAGTTATAATATATATATGCATTTAATTATATTTAATTTTTGGTTGTAATATATATGTATCAATATGACAATATTTAAAAAAAAGTCCAAATACATTTTAATGCTTCATTCTTTTGGGATTCGTCTGTTGACTTTGTTACCACTAAATTAAAAAAAAAAATTTCATTAGGTATCGTATAAAAAAAGGAATTTATTTAAAACAAACTTACAAACTCTCGAGTTTTTATATACCTATTTATACCTACAGAGAACATGAAATATTTGAAATTTTGTTTTTTATTTTTATGTATTTATACTTGTTTTTAAATAATTATTAGAAAATATGTTTGAATTCAGATTTGAAATTAATTTCAAAAAAATATTTAACCTATCGAGTAATATGAATACACTTTCTTAGTAATGTAATTTAATAATAATTATATAATATAGTCCTATTGTGGCGCACATATATAATATATATATATATATATATAATTATATTATATAAACGCCATATGGGTTTATTCACAGGAAGTGCTTATGATTTATGAAACGTATACATCGGGTGATTCATTTAACGTAACTATTATTATTTTACATAATTATTTTGATAAGTATTATCATTTATGGAAACGTTTTTATTTGTTAAAAATTATTTTTACTATTAGTTCTATCTTTTTTTTTCATTTGTTTCTTAATTCCGAAAACAAAATGGTTTTTGGAGTGTTTATATGTATACAAATCGAATTTTGGCTGTGTATTTTATGAGTTAAAACTACCTATTATAATATATAAAATTACCTATATACTAGGTATATTAAAATAAAATGTTGATCTACTTTTAGGTTTGTTCTAACTTAAAATATTTAATATTAATAAACTACTTATTCAACATTTTGCCTTTATAGATCAAAATACTTCATAGAATATTAAACTTAAGAATAAGAAATTAAAACTAAATGCCGTCTTTAAAAATAAAAAACCTTAAAAAATGATAACGAAATAAAAAATAAAAAATATAATTGTTTACTATTTAAGTTTTGTACTAATTGTTTTATAACGACTTAAAATAATATAAAAGAATTATTATTCGAAAACATTACTTAGTGTTTTCTGAATTATTGAATGTTTTACGTTAAAATGAACCACCCGATATATGTATATAAAAGTTTCAGTTATTCATTTATTACTAATTACTATGTAAAATATTTATAATGAACTCTGAAGTATACATAGATGAAACCAATGTATTAATTATTGGGACGCGTTCATACTGTTGTATATATTATACGTATACAATATACAATACACATGTATATAAATGAATAAACGTCCGCAGATAATATTATAATAATATTAACAAAAGTAATTTTGCAACGACGTTCAATATGAAACTTTTAATTATAATTTATTGTCCACTTTTATACGAGGAAAATAATAAACCTATACCTAATGGCTAACATTATATTAAATAAACAATTATAATACTAATTTATATGATAACAGAGATTAATTTTTCGTTTATTTTTTTTTTTTTTTTTTGACAGAATCGGTTTGCATTTGGCTCTGCGTCGCGTAGTTATAATAAAGGAAGTAACGAAATACGAAAATAAAAATACATTTAAACACCAACGCGCTGCGGAAATCATTTTGAGCGATTTTGTTTTATAGATTCACAACGCAGCGAGGATAAGCTATTGCTACTGCAGATTTTAATATACGAATCCGCTGCTATATGGCATCCGCCCGTATTCTTTTTACCATCCCCATTAGATGAACCGAAGACGTTTTTCTGTAATAAATGTTCTTCGATTCGTATTCCCGTAAAATATTCAATCTGTGTCCATCGGAAGTTTGATGTAGATTTATTATTACCGAGGTAATCCGTTGGCTGCAGTTAAACAACATATTTCAAGAGTGGCTACCTATATTGTTCTCGCGGGGGAAAAAAGTAGGTATAAAAAAAAATAACGTAATCCTTAGTGTTTTAAAAATACCTATAATATAATTTATAGTAATTATAATAGTTTTTAAAAATTATTCTATAATTTATATCTGTTTTATAATTTATTTCTATAATTTCGTATTATAGTCAAAGTTAATATATACATATATATTTTTTTTATGACAACCTAAATGTTTAATTCCGTTAGCAAAATTAGAATACTTTATTGAAAAAGTCAATATTTAAATACTGAATATGTTTTTTTTGTTTTATTAATGAAAGCGTTTAAATTTAAAGTTTAGAGTTAAAGTTAACTCTATTCATCTAAACTTTATACTATGCTTATTAATATAAAAACTATTTATTCAATGTTCGATATGTATACAATATACATCAATCTTTTTAAAAAAGTTTTTTTGATTGCAACTAGGGATTTAAAAATATAGGAATAGGTATATACCATTTAAAAAAATACATAATACAACTATATAATAGAGTTGCTAGTAAAATATTAGATTAAAATAAATAAATATGATTGCAGTAAAACTGGTAAATATAGTACTTATTGAAATTTCGCTTAGCTTTACTTGGATTAAAATATATTATATATAGTTATAGAAATTATAAAAGAGATCGTAAAGATATAGGCATTTTGAGTAAATTATTGTTAATTGTTGGCCGAGTGAAAATTCAATTGGTATAAAAATCGTTTTTTTTTTTTGTAGACATTCGTGGTATGCGTTATTTGGAAATGAAAGAATTGTTGAGATGTTTAACGCTTATATGGAAACCTACTAGGCAGAAAAAAGCGGTATAAAATGTTTTTGAGGCTATGACGTTAAAAAATCTACGCGTCACACTCGTCACAGAAAATGTGTTTCTTCGTTCGCGATGAAATCGCATTCCACAAACTTCCAAAATAATATAGCTAGTCTTGCTGGTCGTAATTTCTCGTATGTGTTAGTTTACAATCAATAGTTTATGATACAAATTATTATGATAGGTATAAGTACATGAATTTAAGTTCAGAAGTCCAATACAAAACCTTTATTTTTTTTAAATCATCCGTTTCTTTATGCATTAATAAGTTTATTTATTATTAATAATGTATACAATTATTGTACAAAACTATAAACATGATTAATTAATTATATTATAAACAAATAAAAATTTAAAAATACAATAATTGGCATTTAAATCTAATTTTGTTGGGTAAAATATAATATTTAATTTGATTTTTATACAAGAAATTATATCTCTATTTGTAAGTGATGGGATAATAAGTTAAAAGCTGTTTAACTTGTAATGTAACATAAAATTATAATTTGGAAAAAAAATTGAGTTTGAACAGTAACTAATTAAGGGTTTTGAATTTTTGTTTTTTTTTTTTATCATGTTTGATTGATGGAATTTACTTAAACTTCATAATAGCTAGTTAGACAAGTTATAGTAGCCACCAGATATTGTATTGTATTGAAAATCACTTATGGGTAGTAAATAAAAATATAGTTGCAAATTATGACTATTAAAAAACAACATTTTCAAACTTGTGGGTTGGTGTATGTTTATTTACATTCATGATTGATAGCATATACATTTTTAATTTTATATTCTAAAGCAGAATATTTGTTGAGAACTCCAATATTTTCGATATATATATAAGAATAATAAATGACTTCCAATCGAATATTTGGTTAATTAGTTAAAATAGTATTTTAAGTTTTAGATGAGCAGAGGAGTAGCACTGCGGTACTTTGAACGTTTGACTACTGCAGCGCTCATCAAAACTTAAACTAATTAATTACTCGTACAGATTTCGATTTTTATATTATATAATTTGAATTATCAGAAAAATATTTTATATATTTTGTTCTATAAATAATGTTGTTACTTGTCATTCAAAAAAATAAAATAACGATAACGATAAAAATAATAAATTTATATTTGTTTTCTAAAACTATTACCTATATTAATAAAATAAAATCATAAAAAATGAAGTCGGTGTAACAAAAATATTTACAAAACTGTTAATACTTTTTGAAAAAACAATTATGTTTACCTCTAAAGAATCACATTGTAATATTATAAAACATAACGGGCGCGTTGGTTTAAATCGAGAAGTACAATATTTTTTTTTATCAAAATTCTTTAGTGTTTATAGTGACGTACTGAATTCCGAGTTATAGTAATAATAATGCTATATAATATATATTCACAGATCACAGATGGTTACAACAGCTTATGATGACAAGCCTGTCAAACAAATTTCTGCAAGTCCTGCACTGTTATTTAAATCGAGATCAATTGACATGGTTTAATCTTCAGTGAGATAATATATATAATATATATATCAACACTGGTCGGATAAAAGTTTGGAGTAACTATGGGTACTGATTGTACAAAGTATTGTGTTTAAGGTACTATTTAAAAATATATTTCTCGTTGTTAGTTGATTAATAAAAAATATATAATAACTTTTCTATACAACAAAATAATAATATTTAATTTCTAATATGTTTAAACTATTTATACTTACGTTATGTTATTAAGACAGAGAAGATTTTAATTTAACTTATATTCATACGAATTTCAGTTGCATATTTTGTGCCTATATAGCCTCTACTTTTTCATTTCTATTAAACCGTTCAAATATTGCAATATATATAATATAGATAGCCCATATTCCCATATTATACGTTTATAAATTATTTATATTTATTTTAGTGGGAAATACACGATCTGTAAATTATGTTTTTTTACAATAAGCGTATTATCAGTTAACGTTAAGTTGAACGGAGTGATGAATGTTTTAATTTTACAATGATGTGTGTTTTTTTGTGTCTGTGTACAGCATAACTAGTCGAAATAATGCTTTAATTTCAAACTTCGGGGGTAGTTTCCGATGGAAAAATGAATATCCTTGGTGCATTATAGAGGTGAAAAGTAAACATATATAATATGATATATAATGATTAAAAAATTATAAGAATACATAGGCACAATTTTTTTTTTATTAGCATTTGAAGTTCAAATATTGACAAAAATTCGTCAAAATCATGAATATTTGCAAATTATTTTGTAGGTATAATTCATAAACATTTTTGTATAAGTAGCTAAGAATTCAAAATTTAATACAAGATTTTCCATAAGTTTAGCTAATAATAATTATAAAAGAACTTAAATTTTGGTGTATTCAGGCCATTAAAATATAAACCAACCACTGGAAATTATATCCTAGGCTGATAAATCATCTTCGTTCAGAATCGTTTTTCGTATACAATAATGATACCTATCATTGGATTTAAATTTAACACTCCTATAATATACAATAGTGATCAAGGCAGCATCTAATGTACAGCAGAGCGGTACCCACTTACCCGCTTATTTTTGCTTAATGTTAATTAAAGACAAATTTAGATTTGTGAAATTTTTGCTCAATTGGTGAACTATAATCGTCTAAGTAGATTCTTGAGAATATTATTTGATTTGAATAAGATATGAGGATATTGTTTTTATATGTTTTCTCTAGTACTCAGTTAGTTTTTTAGTGATTGGGTTTTTTAAAATTATAATATAATAGTATAGGGATTATAAAAAATAAAATAGAATAATAATGAATACATTTTAAAAAGCAAAAAAAAAAAAAACAAAAAAACATTAATCAAATTCAATTTGTATTATATTTACAAGATTTTTATAATAAATGTACTTTATGTATGGAGCATAACGTCATTTATATGAGGTGGCCATCTATGCACGGATATACTTGGTAAAGCAATTTCTGAAATATTGGAACACTCATGCAGTCATCTCATGTGGAAATTTCACTATGACTGATTATTGGTTTTAAATGTATCTACAGCGAACGTAAGGTTTACCTACATGAGACCGAAACATGATGAAACTGCGTTAGTCTATCAACCAAAGTTCACAGGCCTATCAATCAATCTACCCCCCTCTCCATCATTCCATCATCAATAAATAACAGCTAAATTAAATCCATCGGTTTCTTATGGCGTTATTATGTGATACGACAATAACGTGTTATCGTTTTGGAAAATTCACGATGTGAAATACAAATAGTAAATCGTACCTATCTGTATGAAGTACAAGGATCGAATAGGTTTATTTATACTCAATAATGACTTTTCCAATATCACGTCTATATATATTATATTTTAATATATTACATAATTGAAAAAAAAACATCTGGTCAATTATATGAGGAGATGAAAAAAAAATAACCAAGTGAGGGGGTAATGATATCGGGTAATATATTTTCCTTTGGGTTGTTCTCATCTCACTAATCCCCTCCCATGCACACGGGAATATATTGAAATAATAAATTAATTTCGCATACATATAGTTAGCTATCGATATTATCTCCCTACATGAAGAATTTATTTCATTTTTTATTCATTTATTTTTTTCATAAACCGTTATTGTATAATATAGTTTATTTTCTTATAGAGTCCAATAATATATAATACACTCATACGCATGTGAAAAATAGCTAGTTTAATTTATAAAACTCATAAGAGATATCTTTACAGAAACTAAATTGACGTATAAATATCGAATATCCGGAATATTAAACAATATTAGTTTGTATATAGATTATCATTTATTAATATTTAAAGTTTAGACGTTTAGAAATGCTACAGTGTGAAACAGTAATGCCTTAATGTGTTTTCCGCACATCTAAAATGTAAATACCAGATGTTAATAGTTTCAGGATTTAAAGCAAAAAATGTAAAATATGTACATATTTATGCATAAAAAATAATTTAAATAATTATAAAATATACAAAATTGAATTTTATTATAAATACATTTTATTCAAGTTTTATACTATGAAAGTATGAGGGTGCACTTTTCAAACAAACAATATTAAAATTGTAAATCGTTTTTAATATTTAGGTACCTATATAAACAAATCTTTATTATAATAATTACGGATTGAAAGTATAGGATTCGTGAGGCTTTCTCGATTTTACAGAAATTTGTTTCATACATTTATATTTTTTTGTTTTAAAAGTCATGCAACTGTCG
>VUJU01001616.1:0-43999 GCA_009835225.1 Aphis craccivora
AAAAAAAAACCGAGAACAAAGTGCATACATATTTTTATATACAGTAAAGTATTCACACAAACATAAACATAAATATATGTATATATAGCTCCGGGTGGTTATTTCGTTTACCTTTCCACTATTATGCCATAAATATGCAAGCAGAAGATTTCCACCGGTTGCGGATTACCGGTGCACGATGATCGGTGGAGCGTGAGAGGTATACTGGCTGAGGTGGTATATATGGACTGCATGAATTATTATTGTTAATAATAATAATCATCATCATCTAGTAACCCAAATAACCCTTAGCAGTTCACTAACAGTATATTGTAATGCTGCTGTATTATACGTACACATAATCGCGTATCCCTTCACAATATGTACATGTATATTAAAATAGTTCTTTTTTTTTTTTTTTAAATTCATAACACAATACATATAGTAAACACGAAAAAAAATAGGTCACAGCGAGTAGGGATTTTATTTTCATTTCTTGCCACTTTTAATAAGTGAGTGCAATAAATCGATTGTGTGCTAATTTTTGTGAACTAGAATTTCTGGCGCCCTCAATGAAAAAAATGCGTAATACTCTTGGTAAACGACGGATCTAGCCTTTGTTTTCATATCGGTTCACATAGCTTAAAATATTATAGATACATCAAGAAAACAACGTACTCAGAGTATTTTAACATACGAAAAATTATAATAATTATTATTACATATCGACATTGGACATATTGTAATAATAACATATGATGGGGTTTATATAATAATATTAATAATATTAAACAAATCACAGAGTTCTCTTGATGTTACATTTCATTGAAAGCAAAACTATCTTTCTAGTAATTATTATCAAAAAGCATTTTAGTAGCGGATTGTATTTTCATATTTAACATCATTTTTATTTTATTTTCCGTACACGGTAGAATAAACCGGCGTTAATATTAAATTTATCTTCTACTTTTTAATTTTTATTCGTTCGCTACCCTTGACGGTTCTATGTAAGAATTAAAATAATTAAATTAAGCATTACGGCATTACCAAACCTCGTTACATATATACGAATATAACATTATATCATACGATAAATGACAAAATATAACGATTTTCCATGTGCTAGCTATATAATGACATTAACACTCTTCGTACTTAGTTCAGTTAATTGAATTTCGACAGGCTAAACAAAATACTTGAAACAATTTAAGCACCATATTGTTTAAGGTTAATAATAAATATTATAATGCAAAACACATAAATTATATTTTATTTTAAATAATTATGGACGTATTAACCCATAAATAAATTCGGTCTATGACGGCAACGAAAAAGTATGGTTTGAGTGAGTAGTTGAGTATTCTCTCGGTGGTCCTCAGGTAAAAGTTCAGGTATTATATAACTCATTAGCACCACCTGCTGTTCTCGTGAGCACATTTACGTTCATAAAAATATTTATACACGGACGCGCCCTAATTTCACGCACACACAATTTTTACTTAACGTTTTACTGTTTCGATCCTGTACTCTTCCGGTGCGGAGAAGGGCAATTAAACGAAGTGACGAACACCTGATGATAAGTTTTCCATCCAAGGTAGTATTATGCGTACAATATGCAAAATATATAATATCAAATTATACAAGTCAAATATGTATAGTAATAATTGAATGAATTCAATAATCTGTTGAGTATAAAACATACTCAAATTAAGATAAAAATAAAGAGAATCTGTATGGTAAATAACTTGTACTATTAGGGTTTCTTAAACATATTTGTGGATGGTTGAACATGTCGATTTATAAATAGGAAATTTTTCAAAAAAAAATATATATATATACCTAATAGTTAGAAAAGTTTATTAACTATCATAGATTAGTAAAGGATTTTTTTACTGGTAAAAAAAAAATATAATAGACAAGTATATTTAATAAAATTCTAGATTATTTATATTATATACCTAAATATGTATGTGTAGGTTATCAAATGTTCGTAAAATATTGTTTTTAATTATTTGTTTTTTAAGTGTAGCGACATTGTTGAAAGAACCGAATAACTAGAGAGTATTAAATAAATGATATTTGATTTCAAAGAGAACAAGTATGCTAAAATAAATTTAATAATCGTTACAACTACCTACGATTAAGCAAATTGAGTAGTCTTGCACAATTTTAAGTATAGGTTATAATTATTTTGTTACACTGATTAGTAAGTAACTTTTAATTATAACACCTATATTAATACATTTTAATAAATTATACCTAAAAATAACAAGGTAATATAATTCTAAAAGTTTACAGTAGTAATTCAAGCTTTAAATTATTAGGAAAAAATAAAAACCATCAAACTAATACTAAAATATGAATTAGGCGTCTATTCCAATACCCAAAACCATATTTTCACCATATTTCCAAATAAAACAATTATTATATGATTTTCATATAAATAATTAAAAATAAGTAAAAATTTTTGTTCGCTATTTATTGCATTTTTTTTTTTTTTTTTAGTGAAACTATATTCATATAATTTAATTTATGGTATCGCCAAAATATATCATACAGCATGCTTCGCTATAGCTATAAACAAATCGTTCAAAGTAATAACCGTTTGAACGGTCTATAAGTATAAATGTTTATTCGTGCAACTTTTGGATGATTGTCGATATACATATTATAGTGTATTTGATGTGCACGAAATAGTTAATTACACATTTGAAATACAGATAATTGCAAGCAATTAATTATTGGGTTTCACGGTGGTTTGATAACAAATTCTAATACAAGGCCCTTTTTTAAGTTTTAATTATGCAATATAGTGGAAATTGAAACTATTATTTTTTCAAACGAGTACTTAATAACATTCATTTTATTTTATTTTACTACCGCAGTTGACCTAATAACTTTATTTTATATTTTAAATCGAACAAATAGGCACATCAAATATTATAACTAGGATACCACTCAATTTAAATACACCTAGATTTTCAAAATAATTTTCTGCTTAAAAAAATATATAACTCGAATTTCGTAAAAAAAATTTAATCGTTTGAAAATATGGGTCTTTATAAGTTTGGTCGAAAATTCCAATATAAATATTTATCATAACGAAATTAGGATAATATATATTATTATTATTGTTCGCGTTGATCAGCTGCATTTGGACGAGGGTTCGATTCGTGTACACTATATAATTTTAATAATAATATTTGAATTATGCTCTCCACCACCGCCGACCGGGACGAAGCAAACAAACGTGACCAGCTTCAGCAGCCATATATTTCTATATAATAATATACCTACCCACAATATAATATCACACACGTAAGTGCATATATAGTATGTATAAGCTAATATTTTATGTGTTTGTCGCTGCGGTAGATACCAGACACATGGGTTGTAGCAGTACAGCAGGACAACGTCGGAACTCGAGTGAACAATGACGGATAACGAAAGTTTCGGCTAAAGAAAAAAAGGCAAACAAAAAGTAAGGGTATAATAGATATTATATATATAAAGGTAGGAGCAGCGAAACTCGCGGTTTACTGTTGGTGGAATTGCCACTGTAGGGTGAGAAGAAATGCGATCGGTGGTGTGTAAATAAGCTAAGTATACATACATACATATATACATGTAGGTGAAGAAAAACCGCAAGACAGACTTTATCGACAACACAGTGTGAACTTTGCTCGAAGGGCTCGGAAAACGATTGATAACTGATCGTCGCCTTTGCGGGTGTGCAGTGCGGCGGCGGCGGCGGCGGCGATTTTCGGCGATTTCTGCGGACACCGTCGAATCATTAATCATTTTCGTCTTGTATAATAATATACCGTGCACGACGTTTCGATAAGCACACAACAATGGTTTTTATTGGCCTATGGATCTTAGATTATATTACAGGTTACACTTCTGACACCTATACAGTTTATTAATATTATAAATTTCGGTACGCGCACCTGCGATAATATTATATATTATCAACTCGCCGAGCCGTCGTGTGATATTATTCACACTGTGCCCTTGAATTATACCCAAATAGCGATAATTAACAGCAAGTCGAGATGAAAAGGGCTCAGTCAGTCTAAGATTACAAACGCAATAAATTAGCCGTTCATACTTTATATTTTAGCTGTATACGGCGATTAGGCACAATTTATGTAATTGTACGTGAGTTATTTTATAAAATATGCCCCCGCAGTTGCCGGTTGGAACCCAATACCTAACAAAATGTACTATAATATTTCTCACCGTTTAATTGTGATTCTTTAAGTTTTTTAACATTTTAAAGCTAAATTATAATTGTTTTTTTTTTTTTTTACATTTCAATGACGGTATAATAACGTTTCATGAGATGAGATAAGTATTAGATAGTCCGGTGAGCCGTCGATGTCGTTAGTCGTTATCGTTCGCGTAGAAGTGTTTTTCTCTCGAATTCTATAAATCATCGTCGTTATAATATGTATATGTTTGTTTTAAATCACAATACAAATAATGTTTTTTTATATACAATAATATAAACGTAAAGATAACCGTGAAATAAATATACATAAATTATATGAATGCAAAATTGGTATCTCGTATAAAATAATAAGACAACAATACCAGCGGTCGTTGCATTTTTTTTTTTTTTTTTTTTGTTATTATTTATTGTAGTCTACTGCATAATATGGCACAAACAGAGTGCTTCTTAAAAACTGAATGCGTAACGCGTAAACTACTATAATGTTGCCACTATATCTGTATGTATCGTAATATAGCAATGAAAAGTATGTTACTACAATATAATGACATCGAATCAAAATTATAATCCGTAGTGGACTATATAATATAGTTATAAACTTATAACATACGTCTTAAATAGGTAACGTTTACCTGTATAATTATTACTTTCTCAAGTTTTTTTTCTTTTTTCAGAGATTTAATTAAAAATATAAATAAGTAATATTTTTATTGCATTTAGTTTCCATCATAAGTGGGTGTAAGAGCTTATAGTATAGTTATAGTATAGTATACTATAGTATAACTTCCGATATGAACACCATATACTTCCACGTAAACTCAAAATTAATTTTGCCGTAGTGATAAACAATTACACTAAATCTAATAAAACACACATAAACAATTATTAGAATATAAATTTGTGTAATAGTTATGTACTGCCTATCATAATATAGATTACCTATTTAACATAAAGATTTAAATTCGTTAGATGACAAGATCACAATTTAAATCGAATAAATGATAATATATTATATACCTTTGTTCATAAAAAATATTTAACATATAGTATACGATTTCTAAACGTGGACCAACTATTAAATTATGAACTAAAACATAAAATCAAACGCATTCACTAAAAATTCCAAAATTTCAAAATACACAAATATGCACCTCAATTTTAATTATTTCATCAACAACGTTTTAAATCGTAAATAAATACTAAATTTTCAGAATTACAACAATAATAAGTAGCTGCTTAATTAAGTATTAACTAAATTTACTTAAACAGATTTTTAAACTACTACACTATAACACCTTACCATCTTACAGGCATTGTATTCGATATTCATCTCATTAATTAGTAATTATATTTATAGAGAAATTAATGCTATAAATTAAGAACATTATTAATTTTGGACACATAATAGATCTGTCCTCTTGTATGCTCCTATTGCTCTTGTTAGAAGAAAGATATAAACAACCTTGATTGGCTTCCATTGCCGTAAAGCTCTGGTCACGCCTATAGTTTCCACTTTAATATTTAAACGTAAACTTGCGAGTAGCTGATGAACTTTTTCAAACTATAATTTATTTTCCATTTCGTTCTCTCTAAATTGATTGCTTGTACTCGTGACAAAATTCAAAATATAATGCACACACAGGGTGGACCACTGTGGCACTGTGTTGTACCGTTTTTCTGTTAACTAAAATCAGAAAGATGAAACTTATCCCATCCTGTACACATCATAATATACATTTCACATTTTCACGCTTAACCAAAAATAAAAATAAATACATTCAACTTTTTGATTAAGGTTTTATATTCTTTATATATGAAAAAATAATTTTGTACAACACAGGAAATGGTATACCTTTAGGTGTTTAAAATAACGTTTTGTTATTTTCGTCGTTTATTCATATTCTGAGTTATTACTCTTCTACACACCGTATGTGTATACTAATCCTGAGACAAAATTTCTGTTGAGAATTGATGGCAGCAACTGCAATTTCTAATAAAACATACGTACGTTTAAGTAGGTATATACATTGTTATTTAAGATCAATTAGCAATATTCGACTGTCCCATAGATGTCTAACGACAGAACACACTACTCTGTTTTGGCCCACAAATAAAGGCACTTGACAGTCCTCTATATCATGTCAGACTTCAAAGGGTATATGAAACTTACATTAAGGGTTATAGTTAATTCTACATTCAACCATCAAAAATTTACTATCCTTCCTCAAAAATACAAATATACCAATTATTTAAAAAAAAAACTTCAAATACATCGAATTAATATTATATACATTTCATTAAAAAAATTAAAATAATATAATTAATACAATATTTTATGTATAAGTTGAAACCAAATTATTTTGTATTAACTAATGTTAATTTGACACATTGAGGAATGAAAAAAAAATGCATCTGTGAGTTATGAGTTTGTTATAATTACAAACTAAAATCAAACAACAATGTATGATCGGAACTTTTTGATGATCAGATCCTTTGGTAGGCACGTGAGGTAGCATACCGTATAGTAGTAATATAATTTAACGGCAATATAAATATGTAGGTAAGCAAATTACGTGTTACTCAGACTTCAACCAAATCTAGACCTTTACGACCGTACCATATTATTTATATATCATACTACCACATTAATAAATACATAACTTAAATTCAATAGTGATTCATATTATGTTTAGTTATATCTTATATATATATATATTTATAACATATAATATATATTATATATATAGGTATATATTTTAAATGCATCACCAATCATCATTTTCAAAAAAATCTTCTTTATAATGCACACTATTCACAGTAAAACGTTGGTGTTCATTTGAAAAAGAAAGTTTGCCACAGAAAATTCCTTAAACTATGTAAAAAATTTTAATATTCTAAATTATTGCCCTTAAGTAAGTATATACATAAAAATACCAAACATCAGAATTTCAAAATATTCTTTACTAAATGAAACAATGGTGGTGAGCAATGAGCATACTTTATAAAATGGTGAATCACCCTATATATTATTATTGGCTCCATTAAAATATTCATAAACCAACTTTCAAAAATTAATTTCATTATTATCACTGAAGATATATATTTTATATTGCCGTTCAATTATTTACAACACATGATAATAATATATTCATATCATTATTTTTAATGTTTTGTTTAAATCAATATGAAATTGTGACAACATAAAACAATTACGTAAAAAATATATAATTATATTTCCGTATATTATTAAACCATATATGAACGTGTTTCTTTTCTTAAACAGATAAATTATAGTTTAACTAAATATGCTGTCTACAATAACTAATTTAAAAATGTAAGCAAACGGATCACTGATCACTGTATTCGATATATAAATTTGAGTTCACTGATAAACCATTACATACGAAAAATAGTTCAATAGTCTGTCTTAATATTATATCACAAAGTATACTTCATGGGTACACAAATATATATATATATATGTAACCAGTATATATTAGTTGCTGACAAATTGTTCAATATATTATAAGGTAAGGATAACGAGTTTCGTTATCAAAATACTAATAGCAAACATCGAGTTAATAAAAACCATGTGAATTGCGGACACAAATATTTTCCTTCGACACTTTTTAAGCCTAATAGACAGCTATTATAAAAAAAAAAGTTTGTAAGTGCTAAAAGGGTTATAGAGCCCTCTCGATGCTTTCGCATGCTTAAAAATAGCTCAAAAAGAATCAAAATAATTTGAAAATTTAATCATGTATAGATAATGATAATATAAACATTTGAAAATAATTTCAAGTACTTATCTTTATTTATTCGATTTTGAGATATGCCAAATAAACAAAATCGATTTTATCGAATACTAGCTTTTGTAACATTTTCTATTTTTTATTTAAATTAAATAAATATTCATTCATATTTTTAAGACTAATTTAAGGATTTGAGTCGTAATGCAAAACTATACGATCACGTCGTGTATTATATTAATAAATTAATACCATTATAATTTTAAAGGAAAAATACAGACAAGACTATATTATGAGATTTAAATAAACCATTCCCCTTTGCCTATCGAGTATCCGCCGCAAGTATTGACATTGCAGATTGTTAGTAGTTTATCTTTTTAACGAGACCTTTAAAAAATATATATATATTAAGTTTAACTATAAGCATAGAAAATGATACTCAGCGATTTATTTTTCTTTCCTCATTTTAATCGGCTCTGTTGACGCGCAAATATGACGACATATTATATACATAATATATAATTTATCAAGTATCCATCACAATATTCAAAAAAGGACCTGACTAAAATTAAATAAAAGCACATACAGTGCATTTTTTTTTATAATCATATGAATAATAATATGCAGGACATACTTAGATATTTTTCAAGTATGTTAGAAAAATATTTAGGTAAATTACTCAAACTGTATAAATAGAAATAACAGATTTATAAGATTCCAAAATTCTTGTTTAGTTATAATATGATATCATAATGTGCAAGAATATAAGAATATATTATGTATTAAATAAAGTGAAAACTAATAAAATTATGTAAAAACCAAAATTGGAAAAGTAAAATTTTTAGAGGCATAACATTCTGCAGAACATAAAAATATATAAATTACTATAAACAACTCCGGATAAATTCGTTAACATGATATATTTTAAATTAAATTTTCATTTTTCTAAACATTTTTTAAAATTGATCACACTTCCATTTTATGGCTTACCCGTGTATTTAATTTTATAATGGGGTTGTGTGTATTTAATTTTATAATGGGGTTGTTTGTTTTTAAATTTTTTACTCAATAAAATCTTAGATAATTTTGATAAATACTTAAACTACACAATAGAATCTGTATGATGATTAACCGAACTGACCACCATCTTTTACACTCCAATAATGCATATTATGCATTATGCATTTATTCGAATGCTGCCTTTTGGAAGTTTTATGTATATACTTAAGGTACAAATTTTTAAATATTTAGATTTTATTTTCCATTTTGAGATTATCCTATAGCTTAACTAAAAACGACTAGTTCATGTTTTAATTAAGATGCATCAAAATATTCATAAAAATGGAGCTAACAGTAGTTTGCGGTAAAATAGGGGTTTTTATATGAATAAAAAGATTTTTTAGCCCTATTATAGAGCACTTGTCAAAGCACCTATTTAAATATTTGTCCTTAAATACACCTACTTAAAAATTTAAAAATCAGAATTTGAATAAATGCATTATTAAAGTTTATCGTGCTAGGCGAATCACTGTATATGAAATTACTAAAATAATTTTAAATTTTTTTGTGGAAAAAGTTTGACTGTAGTTTATTCGGTGTTTTACATCGTATTATATAATAATAGCATAAATGCTATTACCTAGTTCCTATTGTTTACCTCATCGTAACATCAGTGACGTATTTAAGATTTAACTGCCCTGGGTACACTTTTTTTTTTACAACTATATACAAATCAGTTTAAAAATAAAATCTTTTAGTTAAATTTACTGCCCTCCAAAAAAGTGCTGCCCGGGGAAATTTCCCCCCCTTGCCCCCCCTTAAATATGCCACTGAGTAACATAATAAAATATGTTCAGTGCAAATTACTAAACAATTATTGATATTTTAACGAACGTATATTTTTTTAGTACGTACGCTATTCGACTCGTAAAAATGTCCCAAATATAAACGTAATTGGCAGTGCATCGCTATGAATCTAATATATATAATTTATTGTATTATTATATGCGTATGTTTACAAAGTCATACACAAGACACGAGTATACGACGTCAAATCGTCAGTGACTGCCAAATTACCAAATTATATATAATTGTGTTGTTCTGAAAATTATATTACTTGAGTACCTATGTCATATGTATATTACAATCAATTTCCTCCGAATTTCCCGTCGCGCTGCAGTCTCAATCTTCCACTCTCCGATATTATCATTATTATTTCTTTCCGCCTCCTTGCTCGCCTTTGAACATGTGTACCAACATCCACGACCTTTGCATCCACTTATCGAAGATACATGCCGTTTCCTCATTCTTATAGAACATATAATATTATATATGCACTCGCGTTTCTCGTCATTTAATTACGTTTCGAGTAGTATTATTTATTTTATAACAATATATGTTGTATACGAATACGTTTATTCGTCGAGGGCATTCATCATCAGAGTTCCATACAATATTATTGCAAATATTAAATTATCGGTTGTTGAATGTTGACGCCGCGTAAGTACACATTATTACGAAAACGTTCCGATGTAGTGGGCGCCCATAATATATTATTTAACATAAATTACTGCTCTCAACTTATATGTAATTTTGTTAACATTTATCGTCGTTAAAACAATCGTATCTTACGGTACATCAGCATTCTCCGGTTCGAGCGTAAAAATAGATATATCTTATCCGAAGATATACCTAGAAACCTACAATCTAAAGTAATAATTTATCGTTATATTTGTATAATAAAGTGCAACTTATTTTCGAAAACGGAATATTCTCCAAAGTGCCTCCATTTATTATAACCTAAAAATTAATAGTATTAAATTTCAGGCAAGCAAATCAAATGATATAATTTGTTTACACAAGTGCTATACGTAAGTTTGAATCATATATAGTTCATGAGATTATTTAAATATCGTGTTTTCTAATAAACTTTAAAGACAATAAAGGCATCTACATATTTTGCCTAAAATTATTATTTTTTTTTTTTTTAAGTTATAAGTACCTATCTATTATTATACAATTTTAATTTTTAAATATCAAAGTTCTCTATAGGCTTCGCTAATTTAGATATAAATGTATTACATTTGTGCAGTTATACATATACATTATACAAGCCGTCGGTTTACTGTAGCTTAGCTAATTATAATATATTGTGTTGGTACCTATACCCGTAGAACATTGAAACAATACTGTTATTCGACATTGATGTAGGTGAAGGTAAAAGCTGTTCAGTCAACTAATGAGCGCAAATGTGAAACACACATGAAAACTATTAATCAATAATATCAAGATTATCAATACAAAGAAGGGATATAATAATATGTTATATAATATATATATTTCGTGTATAGTGTATTATTGTATTAAATAAGGGATTGATAAAATGAGAATAGGTACCACCGAAAACACGATATTTAACTCTTTTTGTTTGAAACAATAAAAATTAGTTAGTTGAAAATTTAAAAACTGTTTTATGAAAAAAAACATCAAAAATTAATACAATCAAACTACCTATATACAATTTATTACATTTATTGAAATGAGGAAATGAACAAATTTGTGAAGTGGACTGACTTTGTATTATACAATGGATTATGAATTATGATAAATACTCTTACGACTATACATTGACGAGAGTGTACTCGA
The DNA here is from genome assembly GCA_009835225.1 of Aphis craccivora. NCBI lineage: Eukaryota > Metazoa > Arthropoda > Insecta > Hemiptera > Aphididae > Aphis > Aphis craccivora. The sequence goes on from VUJU01001616.1 coordinate 11,608, forward strand.
TATTTTAATTCTTTCGATAAAATATCGTAATATAGTCATTTTTTTTTTCTGTATTATTGTGTGAATGGAAAATTATTAATAATTTTAATATAAGATAAGCCCAAGCCCCAAAGATTATTCTCACAACTTAGTCTGTGCCTATTCCTCGATATCCTTAGTGGTCTGACATTATTATTCTACTCTAAGTAATATATCTTTTAGCTGAAGCTGCCTTATAGATCATAATTCATATAGTCATATACAATGTATAATAGTTATATGACAAAAAAAACCCAGACTCAAATAATATTCAAAATGATCTATTTTATAATTTATTTTCTATTAATGTCACTGAAGATTATCAACGTGACTCGATTTTAGAACTAATAAGATAAACCTCGAAATCTTAATAGTTGGTGCTATAGTAAAACTATAAAATCATTATATTATTTATTTTTAAGGTAACTTTTTTTTTTTTTTGCTGGGAGGAAGTAATGCGAAAGCGGTCCCCTCTTGGTCATCGGTTCAACCCGGAAAAAAAGTTAACTTTTTAGTTTAATAAATCGTAAGAATTTTATAAGTATACCTGTACCATATGATAAGTAAGAATATATCCACTTAAATTTTAAGGAATTGTAAATTCTCCAGAAAGAACAATGATTGGTATCTAAAATAAATCCAATCAAATCTAACATTGAGTTTATCGGGAGGAGATTTTTAAAACAAATTAAATTTTAACAGTCCAAACCAGAGTAGAGGATGTTAAACACCTGATGATGTTAAATGCTTATTTATAAATATTATTTATGTACAGTGAATAATGAATATATTGATTTTACAATCAAGTATTTATTTTTTTTTTTTTTTATGGATGAGTAATCGATAGTTTTTGAAATAAAATGATTCGATTTAAAACAATGAGAAAAGTTGAATCTACTTTTATTATTTTACGGTATTTACATAATATACGAACAATTACATTTCTAGTTATATAAATCAGGGCCTAAAATACTGTGTCCCCTGAAAATCAAAGTGTGTCCCCTGAATGACAAATGTGTGTCCCAAATTTTATAATACTTTATTAAGTTAGGAAATAAGTAATAATAAAAATTTAGGAATTTTAACACAATTGTATTATAATTTTATTATATATAACTTAATTTCAATATAAATTGAGAATCATCATCAATTTTATAAAAATATCGAGTGATAAACATTTATATCTGATATCATACACAGCTAAAGGATTCCAAGGAAGTATAAAACGCTCACAAAGAAAAGAGAACTCTTCCGGACCCCGGCGGCTTCTTCGAGTTTATTCCGGTCACCCGGACGAAACAAAAGAGCCCCGAACAAATTATTTTTCGTTTATTTATATTCTAAATTGATGTTTGGTTTACGTGAAATAGTAGTGAGAGAAGTCAAGGGGTACGTGAATGAAAAAAGGTTGAGAACCGTTGGACTAAAGCAATCAAATGATGATTTATCTAATGTTATTCATTTTAAGTTGTTTCATATTACTATAGTAAAATATTTTAAACTTATACTTGTATTTATTTTATGTATTTTTAGTATAAATATAATATAAATATTATTAATGTGTAAGGACATAAGATAATAAAGTGGTACATGAAAGAGTTAGGTTAGGTGGGAGTTACAACCTACACAGGTTTTTTTCGCTATAAAAATCTCAATAACTATAAGTCAATAGTTAAATTAATAAGTGTGTCCCCTGAAATAAGATGTATTTTAGGCTTTGATATAAATTGATATAATATGGTTTATATATAGGTACTTATTTATATAATAATAATTATTAAATACTAACAACACAATAAATAAAATATTTTCGATAAAAATTATATCAACAACCTATTATCATACTATAAGTAAAATAAATAACAAAGAATAAATTCATAATCGTTTTCGATTACAATGATATATCATTGAATTCAAATATACACATATAGTGGTAACCCTGAAATACATTTTAGTGATACCCACTAATCTATCTTTTTTTCTGTAAATGGTAAGCTACTAAAATGACTAAACTATAGTTCCAAAAATTACGATTTTCATTTAATTTATTTTAATCGAGAAAACAAAACACACGCGTTTTTTAATTTACCGTTTGCTTGTAGTAAACTACGATTACGTTAAAATAAATTATAATATATCTTCTTCAATTCAATCGAACTGTCAAGACTATAACAATATTCCCATCGCCTATATAAATAAACCGTAAAAAAAAAATGAAAACAATATTATACAATCGGAATGATAAGAATTTAAAACCAAATCTCATAAACGTAATGCACAAACATAATATTATATGCCTACATAAATTGTATAAATGCGGCCTTTGCAAGAGCTCGTGAGAAATTAGAAAACCGGGAAACGAGGGTGGCACTAATTACACTCTATGACTAGCTGCAGTGGGGGCAAAGAATTGTCGTCGGTCCAAGAAAACGATCCTCATTTATTTTAAAACGGACAGTTGAATGGTGGAAGTTGACTAAAACCGTAAACCCCGAGTGCGCTACTAAACGAAGGGTGTTGGACAGCAGTGTATAATGTAGGTATATACAACTAGTACAATTATAACTTGAGTCATTTAAACATAAACATACAGTGTGTTCCAAAAGTCCCGTATAATTTTTAGAATTTATGTGAAAAATCGTCGTATTTAAATGTTGATTTTTTTTACAACAATGTGTTTAAATAAAAGTTCAATTTAATAGTATACATTAGAAAAAAAATTTTATTTAACTTTTAAATTTATAAAAAATATGTTATTTCTAAAACAATAGTATAATTATTAAAACTGCACGAATATTAACAAAGGTTAGATGAACTAAGTTGTGTATATTATCAAAAAGCTAAAACTGATTGCATTTGCCTAAACTCTAAATCGATTGTGATCATAATGTGGATTTCTTATAAGTTATAATATATATATATATATATATGATAATCCATAAAAGCAGTTCTAAATCTTTCTATTAGTTAAAATTAGTTTCTTAGTCAAGTTCTTTGAATTTACGATTTGCTCATATCATATTATAGTTGTCTCCCAATAATATTAGTTATTTATACGAAAATCAAGAATTTAACCTGCTCTAACTTGATACGTTTTTTCTTATTTTTTTTTCCAATGAAAAAACCTCATTTAAATAATTAAATTTATTAGTTTGCAACTGAAACACTCGGGTTAATTCGGGGCTTTTGTAACACGCTATGTATAATATAAATGTATGCACACAATGTGCCAACCATTTATTTGTGAATATTTGTAAAGGTGAAATACTGCGCGGACTCAAAGGATGGGAAAAAATAAAAACAATTTTAGTCGAGAAAGAATGTTACTCGACCAAATAATACCATTACACTTATTTATTATGCTACTGGCGAATAATTTGGTTTTCGTTATTATAGTGTCTTAAATATAATATACAAAACGAACAGATCGTCAAACGTAAATAGTACCTACGAATTTCGTACTTAGTATAGAAGTTTCTTCCATGTATCATTGCGACGACACACGGTCATTCTAAGAAATAAGCATTGACGAATATAAATGAATTGAGAAACATAATATGGTATTACGGTGTAAAATTAAATACCTTTATTATAATAGTATGTGATTGTTGCTTATAATTTATGAACAATGTTTAATTATAAAACTTATCATACTATTATATTTTTAATGGAAAGAATGTACGTTATAGACAATAAGCCACTAAACACAAAAAAAGCTACTGAAAACGATTGAAAAATATATATACCTAATGAATTTAGCAGACTATTTTCTGTAGTTTCGTTGACTCACCACTTTACTTAAGTTTATATTATATTTGAATAAATACCAAAAATGTTACTATTACAAACGAAATTTGAACATTTTTCGAATGATATAGATACACGAGATGGTTATATGAGTAGGAACTCCAAAAAGTTGTTATATTCGCATAACCTTTTAAAAAATAATGAGATTTAAATTACTCTGATATTTTAAAGTTAAAAAACTGAAAACTGGAGGAAACTTTCGAGTACTATATTGAATTAGAATAAAAAAAAAAACTGATAAACTCGTTACTTATGTAATTTAGTAAGTTTTGAGTGATACATATATTGAGTAAACCACTAAAATGGATACGTTAAATTTGAACTCAATAGTAAATCATGCCGAAAAACGAAGAACGATGGTAAGCAAAGTAGATAAGTGGATCAGCATTTATTTCGAAGGAAAGGGATATGTTTTATAATATATTTTATATTTTTAATGACACTATTTTTAACAATATTCTTAGAATTACAATAATTAAAATTTTTCAAAATTTAAAAAAAAGTACATTAATTATTAATATAATACTGTTCAGAATCTAAAATGTATAACTTTTAGAAACGCATCTACTCCAAAAGAAAAACATTGTTCTTATTAGTAATCATTACACTGCAAAGTTAATAAACTAAATTATGTTGTCAATATAATATTATAATACTTAAGTTTCTTTTCCTCGATGTAAAAAAAGTTTTTATTTATAAGGTCTGTAGTAGATAGATCGATCTATATTGTAATACAAATTATTTAAAACAACATCAACCTAGAACATCGGATGCATTTACGAAATACAAATATTTTTAAGTGATTGCGAAAATAATTTTAGTTGAGCGTATGTTAACATTTTTAAAATACTTTATATATTCGCGATAGTGATTGAATGAATAAAATAAGCCATTTTAATCCAAGCTCTGCATATTTAAGTTGCTTCTTCGGGTTACATTATCCCGCCGTCAACATTATACATTCCGAGGTTTGGGATTTTAGAGTAGCATTAAACAAATAAAATAAATTCTAATGTCTTATCCCTTATTTTTTAGAATTCTTTTCAGAGAAAAACACATAACTTAATGTTAAATATACACTTAAAATGTTTTTATAAATATGACAAGTAAAAATTCGATTGCGTCACTTTTATAAAACTATACGCGTTAGTTATAATATATATATGTATGTATATATATGACTTCGAAGTGCAAAACATAAACCTATAACAACTGTTTTTAAATATTCTTTATGCAATTTTAAATAGATATTAGTATCCAGTGTTCGTTATAGAATTGTATTAACAATACGATATGGGTACCTAAAAGTATTTAACTACCCACCTAAAGTACTTAACTATATATATGTAGAGTTTAAAAACACGCTTCGAATCTCAATACCGCGATAACTATCGATTCGTTTAGAGTAATTACTAATTAGATTAAACGTATTTGGATGTTTTCAATCAACGACTCGACTCTTCGCAAAAGAATATAACATTGTATTTACTCGATTTAATTTTTATGCTGTAACATTCGATGTACTGCAAATGAAAAGATAACGGTAATACGATGAAAATTACAAACCTCTATATGGTAGGTAGTGTATATACTCGTAATATTACAAAGGAGTATAGTGAGTATACATTCATAGTAGGTACTGAATATTTTTTCTATCTACATTACTATGACCGTCAGTCGCCACGGCCACCTACTATAACACTGTTAATGACATTGACACCTACGCACAATAAGGTCATCAGATCTGGAATAAAATATTCAAATTAATGTCAGGGTTATCGAACTCAATCAATCAAATCGTGAGACGCGAACATTTGACGTATTCGAAAATTGTTCAGTCTTACTATATTTCTAATACTATCGTTGTAGTAACACTGCGCAGAACGTCTGTATAAAATTAGAAAACTTTTCAATCACCCAAATAGTCGCAGTCACGGTTTGTTCATATTTTTAAATTGATATCTTTGTTTGTTGTCTAACATTTTTTGAAAATTAAAAGTTATCTCGTCAGTTCTAAATGTATGAATCCTATTGTTTGCGTCGAAAACCTCAAGTTTTAAAACTAAGTACAAAATAAAATAAAGAACATTTGAATTCAAAAGCAAAACTTTTTCATGATGTATTTTATATATATAATATATGTATAGCCCATGTAGGTATACACGAAATATTTACTAGCAAATTGAACATTATCGACAATTTTGTACTTATTTTTTGCGACCTAACCAAATCTAGTTCACGTAGTGTATTCTAATAATTATTGAACGTAATAATACGAATTATATTACTACTATCTATATCGTCTGCTTTGGTTATACGATAGTGTACGTATTTATTTTTGTTAAAGGGCCTTTAAACGTTTAAGTATGTATTATGAATATCTACATAATGAAATTTTCAAAATATGTAGTTTAATTTTAATTTATTTTCTATAAAAACCATAAACCTATTCACGCTATTTTCCGACAACGGTGGTATTGATTTAAAAGTAAATAACATTAGGTATATTAATATAGTATATTAAAAATATATTGTTATAATTAAAATAATTAATAAATATCAAATGTAATGTTTTTCGTAAAACCTAAATCAGCCTATCTTATTAAGTACTAATAGTAAAATTAATTACTTTAATAGCAATGTAAAAAAACATATCATAAATACACAAAATAAACTTAGTGATAAAATAGACTGACCTCATATGCTCAGAATAGTTTTTCATTTGCAATGATGTATAATTGAATTCAAATTTAACACGTCCAGTATAATACAGTTGACCCAATTGACACCACCTAATTCACAGTCAAATATATCTATATATTCGCTTTTTTTGTTAGAAATCATAAATAAATGTATTCATCAATTATAGGCGCAAAAAGGGTGAGGCTTGGGGGACTAAGCCCCCTTCTAATTCCATCTAAGCCCCCCCCCAATATTTACTCTTTTATTAAAATTGTATGTACCCATTAATAATCAATAATTTTGTTTTCGACTGCTCCCTATGGGCTATGACTGTAAAAGACTTAGTGTTCAATATGGTCAATATACATTCTTTTTTTACATTTTAATAATAGAGTTAATATTTTTATTTGATGTGGAGATAGTGTGAGTAATTTTTGTTGAATATATTAAAGGGCTCGACTGCTCGAGCCCCGCCAATGTAATTTCCTATTTTCGCCTATGTCATCAATGCAATAATATACATATATTAAAAAAATTATTTAATTTCAAAACATTAAAAATACTACTACCTAGTTAAAGTTCGTTTAAGCTATTTATGACTTTATTATTTGTTTTTTTTTTTGTTTTTTTTTTTAATTTAGAAAGAAATTTGTTGGTTACCTGGATACAGGTAAGTATAACTTATTACCTTTATACTTTAAAAAAGTATTGTTGATTGTGTTTGTTTAAAATATAATCTATATTATAAAAGCAAGTCCCGATTTTTTTCACGCATACAAATCCACACCATTCAACGTATCGTCCTAAAGGACGCCTAGGGTAACCTAAGGGAACATAATAATAGTTATATACAAAAGAAGTTTTGTGTTTCTCCTGTAAAATTTGAATTTCAACGTATATGTATTATATTATATTAAAATAATTGTTTAAAGCGTATGGTTAAGCAATCGCCAACGACCCACCTCAGAATACCTATGTACATCGAATCTACGACGAATCAGTTATTATTGTCGACGTAGTGCATTTACGTATATGAGATGTGACAACGTCTCGGTGATTTGAACGGTCATACGGTGTTTGAAGTATAGATCACCGCGTTCCAACTACGACTGACGAATCTTGAAACTCGAGTAGTTAAAATAGGTTAAAACGCATCCAAGAATATAATAATAACCGATAGAAAAATAGTATAGTAAGTCAGTAGCGCGCCGATTGGCTGTATGATGCGAAGACCCACAGAATGCCGTGTCCAATGTTGTTGTTTAATAATCATTATTATTTTTATTCATTTAAAGACGTTATTATATTATTATTTATTATATAATATAAAATATATTTCCCGGGTATAAAAATAATGATATTAATGTAATAATGTGAGGAAAAATTGTTTTTACTATCTATAATAGTAAATTTATGAGAATTTATAAACGCCTTAAATTATTATTTTTTTGCGTAAGTACAAGGTATGTACACTTTATAGCATTTTATGATCGAAATAAATATAAGACAAAGAAACAGCCCCACTATTTTCAAAACACATACCTGCAGGGGGGGAGCATGAGAGTGACAGCTAGTAGTATATACAATATACATTAAAAAGTCATTCAAATTTAACTATTAAATAAACTAATTTAAATAACAAATAAAAATAAAGATTTTATTTTTATTTGTATTATAATTTAAATTAGACGATAATTTTATCTCCGATTGTATAATTATTATTTTTCTTTTAATATGTTTATTGTAACTCATTTACCCGTGCCACAAACATTACCTTTTTGTAGAGTTTAAATCAATTAAAATTTAGTTTATTTTTTGAAATTGTATGTTATTGTAAATATTTGCTTTGATAAATATAAACAATTTTTTACTAATTTAGGAGTGATATCAAACAAATTTTAAAAATGAAAACACCCAATTGCATTAGTTTATAATCAAAATATACCTTTTTTGAAGGTTAATAAAAGTTTTATGTTTTGCTCATGGGTTGATTTGATTCATATTTCCCCGGCCGAAAAAAAATCTTGACAATCATTTTCGATACTACCAACTTATATTATATAATATCAAATATAATGGACTGTACTCCGCGATATGTGTAATTTTTCTATGCGTATTTTTATTATTATCATTATGTTTGACTGCTGGTAGACAAATGCAAACTGACGAACACTTTAAATGTTATCGGAGAGACTATATACATTGAATTTCCCGAGCGACTTTGGCGATGGATTTCGATTGCCTCGTTACTTCATATCATTTGTTACTGACAATCGTTTGAATGGTATTTATTACGGCCACGGACGACGGTATACGTTTAAAATTTGTTTGTGAACATATATGTCAGTACGTACGTATTGTCGTGTTGTGTAGTAACATTTCAATGATAAATTTATACACGCAGAATGATGTACCAAATATTATTTGCCCCCATCTTTTCCTTTAATATTGAATTTATTTAAATACGGTTTTTTGGAATTTTTAAATATACTTAAAGGTATAAATAAAATTGTTCATACTTAAAAATTATGTATACCATAAAGCAACATACCCTATGGTAACACGAACTGCTGTTTTCAAATGAAAACCACATTTTTTTATTAGCAATTTTCAAAGAGATCATTTTTTTGAAAAAAATCATGTCATATTGCATACGAATCTGCAATGAAGTGAGACATTTTATGTCTCGCATAAAATGAACTACGATCTATCACAGACTTATCGTTACACTTTTCGATTCATAATTTATATTAGAATATTATTATTATTATTATTATATTGTTATATTAGATAATTTCCCGTTACCAGGGGTAACCAGGGTAACCGTAACATAACACATCACTTTTAGATTCTGGGCACAAGGCAGAGCGTGACGCTTTTTAGGTAACGCTATTTCGGTAACGCTTTTCGAATCTATGTACCAAAAAAAGACATAAAATGTCAATAAATATATTATAATTTTTATATACGTAGATATTTAAATCGATATTCAACGATTAATTACCGAGTTATTAAACTTTAAGAACTATGGACAATATTATCATTAATACGGTTCTCGTTTGAACCAAAAAAATGTATATCCTCGCAGAATACTCCTTACAATTTAAAAATCTAGACCTAGGGTTAGGTTAGGTACCTAAATGATAATATAGTCTTTAAAGTATACTTAACATTTCAAAATATCTGAATTTTATTAGAATATTATCAAAGAATAACAGGCGGGTGAGCCTATACCATGTTTGATAAATCGTTCAGTTCAAAAACTATTACTCTGTACCACGCGTGCTGAGTGTTTCTATATGAACCATCGTGCTTTCTTTTAAACATAGGTACCTACTCATGAATTATAAAAGACGTATATTATATTTTAATATCGATAAAAAAAAATGTATGAATTTTCTGAATGGTGTACTTTAAGTGAATATATATTATAATTAAATTACCGACACATACACTGCAGCTGCAGTTTGTGCGATGCTATCCATCGCAATAATAAAACGATTATCCGACGTGCGTGTTATATAGCTAATTAATGTATCAATTAGGCGCGTATTAAGCTCCAATCAAATTAATCTTCCACACAATGATATTTGAGTGACGGGTAACAGTTTGATCAATAGGGTCCGGTACAGAGCTATATGGTTGTTCCGATATATTATAAATGATGTTATTATATTATTATACATGTATAATAATATTTACCTTCTCGAAATTGAAAATTCAATTTTTATAAAATAAAAAAAAAACACGTTGCTCTGGCGCCCCAAGGTCAAATTGTTTATTTGAAAATTATTTGATATTATTATGTTATTTATAACCTAACCAAACCACATCGGTGCCCCGAAAAACCACACTATAAGTTCCGGGACGTCGGTGTGGTCACAAAATTATTTTCTATTGGTTATTACACATAAATATTGTAAATTTCGCATTAACAAACAATTATCAAGACAAAATTTTGACCTCGGGTTGTCAAGGTAACGCTTGAAGTGATGATTTCTTGGATAAAAAACAAATCAAAATATATTCAAATAAAATATGAAAGTGATGCCGCTTACACCCATAAAAAATAAAGCTCATAAATTATAAATATAACTAAGTGATATAATCGTTAGTTTCTTAGTGTAATAGATACAATAATACATTTGGACATAATAAACAGGGCTCTCAACTTGTTAGTTTAGAGTTTTTTGAAAGTAAAAAATATTGAAGCTAGTGATTAGTAATAATCGAGTATATTGAAATGTATAAAAAATATTTTCATCCAAATTTTGGATAAAATAACACTCAATAAATACCCAAAATATTAGGATAAAAGCCAATTATGTGCTATCTACCTTTTTAAAAATACAATCATTTAAACATTTTTAATCATATTCGATTTAAAGTTAAAATTATTGATAAAATTTGTTAAGATACAAATAATCGCAAATAATATTGTAGGTAGTTGAAAATGCATACAGTTTTAAAATTTTAATTTCTGAGAGTCAACCATTTTTAAAACTATAAACTAAGTTTCTTTTTTGATATTTTCAATCTGTTGATTTATAATAAAAAATGTATACTTAATACTTAAAACTAAATAACGGATTAACATAGCCATGAAGGAGTTAGGAAGTTAGGAGTTCAAGGTAGCTATAGTCACCATCGTGTGCCTAGCTTACTGTTTATGTGCATATAATAATTATGTATATTCTAATCACACTGTTTACAATAATTTGGCATTGGTAAAGTGTGTGATCTACCAGGTCCGCCGTGATCTATTATTAATAGATAACACGTACTAAGATATACTTAGTGTATTTTAGTCCGTGATAGGCAATAGCCAACCCTGTGTGCAAAAAAGGTTCTCAGAGATGTTATATAGTAGTTATTTTGTGTAAAGTGAAGTTTAATATTAGTACCTATGGGTATCGCGGAGATGCTGTAGGCACCGTTAATATCCCTACCTGTGAAGTTACTGAATGCGATGTCGCAAAACAATGTTCTATGTTTCGTGTTTATAACTTAAGTTATAATAAAAAATGCCAATGCTCTATCTTTTAATCATATTATGGTATACACAAGTCCCTTTTTCTTCGTATCGTTGAGTTTATAGATCATTAAATAATTGTCATAGCATTTACGACTAATAAAATGGTAAATAATTATTTAACAGAGGACTCGTTTATATCAATCAAAAGTGGGTACCTAACTCAAAGTTACTAGATGTACAATTTTAAGAACCAACTTAAAAATCTAGTTGGTCAAGAGAGCTTGGAAGGCAAAAAAAAAAGATCGGTACCTAATTAATATTTACAGCTGGTTTAAAGTCCTTTTAATGTAAGATTTGATGATGTGCAATTACAGATGATAACTCAAGAGCATCAAATTATATTTTTGTACTTAGGTTTAGGTAGTTGAAACAATACATAATATACCTGTCTATCAAAACAAAAATAAAAATGTAATTCAATTTAAAAATATATAACTATATTTAATATAGGTAACCTACATTAAGGTACATTTAGGCACATAGCAGTTCACGGCGGACCCGGTAGATCACACGCTTTAGCAATGCCAATAATTTTAAATTCAATATTCCTTGATTTAATAATTTTGTGAACTGTCATATAACTTTCTATTTCACTGCAGGCACTAAAAAACTATTGTGCAATTATAAGGAAAGAAAAAATACATGTTTAACTTAAGGTTTAGTTATTGTTTTAAAATTAAAATATTAATTATTATGTGTGAATGTGTGATTTAGAAAGTAATTTTAAAAATAAAGTAATAAAATATAACTTCTTTTTAACTGAGTTAAGTGAATATTTATCATCATATTAACAATCACCTTTTAGAGCTAAATAATAATATATTGTTTGTTTTTTTTTTTTTTTTTAACTATTGTTGATTCTCTATTAACTCAACGTTTTTAAATTTGACTTGATTTAGTTAAACCAAATAATTTTTGTTTATAAGTTTTGCTCGTATTTGCAAATTGCATAATGCTTCCACGACAAAATGCACAGTAAAACTCGTCATCAAACTCTTCTTGTGCAGCTCTATTTAAAAAAGAGTCAGTTCCAATGTTGTATTATTTATAGATACTTTTACTGATAATAATCCGTATTATTGACAGTTAAAAATTCTACCACAATATCTGTCGATGACGTGATGACATAACAGACAGATGTGTTAGCATCAAAAAAAAAGAAATATAATATTTATTATGTTTAGTAAATAAAGTTGTGCTTTGTTTTATTATTATTCCTATATTATACCTTTTATTTTTTAGAAGGAAAAGGATAGACTTTCTTTTCTAGCAAGTCGGCAGCAACTCCGTCCAACCTTGATGAAGTAAACTCTCGAATACTGCATCCTATTTGTTTTCGATGTTTTTACAAATAACAAATATATTATAACATATTTTTAAGAACGCAGTATAATATATTAAAAATAACATAATTTCAAAAAACATATTCTGTTTATATGCTAATTCAACAATTGTTTTCAAACTATAATAGTTAATAATTATAATAATAATAGGAGGACGAATTATTCAAACGCGTATAATAATAATAATAATATTAGGAGGACGAATTATTCAAACGCGTATAATAATAATGTATAATAATATATAGGCGTATTACAATTTACAATAATAATAATATACACGTCGCATGCCGTTTGGAAGAGACGTGGAAATTCTAGACCATTTATCGCAATGGAGCAGTCTGTTATAGGAATTAATATTATTACTAATCTCGCTATGATGCGAAAGCAGCATATTTGAATACAAACAAAAAGTAGTAATTAAATAACTGCAGTACATACATATAATAATAACAAGATTTTTCATTTTTTGTTCAAATTGACAATATTATAACTATATAATAGATAATATGCAGCTGTTAGCTTAAGTAATAATGCAATTTAACAACGATACATTTTAAAATAATAATTTAAAAACCATACCTCTTAACTTTAAAAAAAAAAAAAAAAAACATTAGCATTAATAACAACCATTTCCAAAACGCCGTTGCAATAATAGGCCTAGGAATCAATCGATATGGCGATAAAATAATCGAGGAACAAAATATTATTCCAAACGTCACAATGACTGAAGTTATACAAGTTAAATTGTTCAAATGGCCTAGAACAATATAATATATTATATGGATGATAGGTATATACATTTTTCATATACGAGTCTCAACAGGTACAAAAACCATTTACAAAAATAAATAATAAATATAGTTTTTAAACATATACATATAACATTACATCCCATGGGTACACGCTTAAATAGCATAACAGTGTGTATTTTATAAGTAGCTATACGTAGATAAGTATGGAAGTAATATTATAGGTATACTACTCGCCTACAATATGCCAAGTATGATATTTAGTATAGATAGTAATAGTATAATTATACAACTATACAAACAAGGCCTTATTCTTACAAATAATAATAGAAATCAAAGTGAAAATATTAAATAGTGCAGTCCGTGACTTAACTATCATGTGTGATAAGTCGAAATATAATATTATCACATGTCCTATAGTCTTTCGATTCATATTACTGCGTCATTATAATAATAATGCGAATTAAAAATGATGTGAATATAATAATAATTATATACAATATAGCAGAATGTATGGAAATTCCGCGACCGAAAAGGCAAAGACAACTTTAAGCTTTTTAATTTTGAAATTCTCGTAATCCTATCTTATGACTGTGATATTATACCAAAATAATAAATATTCGACGATCTTGATAATTACCTCTACTAGTTCTACACTCCCTCATCAGAATTTCAGTCATCAAAACTTGTCCTTCTATATTATACTTTGGGTAAAAATCAAAAATCTTTAGGATAGAGCCTACTGTATTATATAATAATTATCTAGTATCTAAATATTCAACGATGTATTATCATAACAACATACACGTACAGTGGCGTGCCCAGGAATTTTCAAAGGGGGAGGAAGGATAAATTTTGTAAGCATAATAATACATTTAAATAAACTGTGATGATCCAAAGAAAAAAATTAATTAGGTATAAAACCCCTAACCTCCCTCCCTGGGCACGCCGCTGCATTCGTAAAAACAAGACCGGAACTGCGAAAACAAATAGGTGGCAGGGTCCACATTATTTTTTTGATATTAAAAAAACATAAAATTATTGTCGATACAATATTAACCAATATTTACTGATAAATATTTCTACTTATGGAAAAAATTCTGGACATTAACCCCACGCCCAGCTACGGTCTTGCATATACTATAATATCATGTATAATATAATTATATACTGCCGCATGGTAGGTATAGGTAGGTACACTATATAACAATATTAAAAGAATATAAAATATAATATATAGCAAGTATAAGAGCCGGGAGGTCATACATAAAATATAGGTCATATTATATAAACTGTATAGATGATTAAATGGAGTCAGTAACCCTAGCTCTGCAAGATGTATGTAGTGCAAATATCTTAAGTGCAATTTAATTTTTTTTTTTTTTTTTAATGCAATTTTATATAATACTAATAGCCTCCCGCGATACTTCACCGCGACAATAGGAAGGTCGTTTAAAAAAAATAAACTTCACTAAAATACTCGCACTGCATCACGAACCATATAGCCAGGATTATATACTGACGATCCAATTAACAAACATACCTACTGCAGCATATATCATACATATATATATATATATATATATTATCGATAGTGCAGTCGTCATACAGCGCGATCATTTCCACCGTTTGTTTTGTGACGAGGTGGATCGCCGGGAGACTTCGAACGATCGGACGTACTCGGGCATGTCGCCGACGCCCACCAGTATCCGTGTGTACAGCTTCTCGGTGTCCACCCGGAAAACTTCGTACTTGAGCGTGTTCAGCCCGTCGGCCCGGAAACGTTTTTGACTTGTGTGCACCAATTTGAGCCGAACGGCGTGGGCGAGCGGTTTACGTTTGACGTGCTTGACCATCGTGTACCGAGCCAATCGCTCGGGCGGCCTGGTGATCGGCAACCCGACCTGTTCCAACCTGAAATATGACACAGATTTAAGTATTTTGTTTTTTTTTTTTTTTGGACGGAAAAAGAGGTGATCGAAAGGTGACCATGAAGGTGATACAGTATATTATTATAAATCTGCATGGGAGTAGCTAGGATTTCAATTTTGAGGGTGCAAATAAATATTTGATTTTTTTTTTTTTAGTATTTATTTATATTATTATTTTTAAATTACACCAATGACAATCCTCTAGAGTCTTCGTAAAATCGAGCTATTATAACAATCACTTATTGGCATTAGCACGCTTATCACCATTAATTCTATGACCGATGACAATTTTTCATTTTGTTTTTCAAATTTTTAGAAATTTTAAGTGTATATTTAGGGTCCATATTTCTTTAAGTACTTAGATTTTTATGATATATTAGAAATTTCCTCTATAATGATATAAACTTCTTCTTTAAAATTTGAACCACTGTTATACTGATAATTGTTAAGTTTTATTTAAAATACATTTGTAGCTAAATGAATAAAAGGAGATGTGCGTGCTTAGGGATTTATCCTATAACTACTACACAATACACATATATTTGTATACGGCGCGATCACCGCCACTTCTGCGATTAGGTATACATTTATACTTTTTATATATTATAATGATAAATGATACTTTCTATTTTTATAATAAATATAACGCACTTTTTTTTAATTATCACTCATAAACTCGATTTAGGTGTAATCAAAAAAAAAATTGGAATTTAAATTATTAAGACGTTCAATTTTAATACACGTCAAGCAGTAGCATCACTTAGACCCCGTGATAAGGTAGTATACATTTTACATATTTAAAATTCTATACTATATAATATTTTGGTCTGCGGCGAATAATTCACTCCTGGACTAAATTTTCAGACTCCTCATCAAAATGTAGAATGACCTGCTTAAAATGTTGGGTATAGTCCAATACATTTACACATAATTATTTACTACAAACTCAACCTGTATTTTTTGATATTTATTATTTTTAAATAAAATTAATAGTTCAAATAGGTAAAACCATTATAAAAGTTAGTGTATACCTATATGTACTACGTATATGTATTGTGTATCAGCGTTTTAGCTACAATTGTAGTGAATACCTCACGTAGTCACGTACTTACTAACGTTATATACGTGTACATATAGGGTGATTCAAAATGTATGTTATAGCCATTTTATCATAAAAATTATATAAAATATCCATAATACAGAGCTATTTTCAATACTAAAGTTTTTAGAAATGTCTATAAGATGTTAGTGGCTTTTATATTTTTGTATAATATTTTGTATGAAGTTTTGGGAGTCAACTTAAGATATTCAAATGAAAACCTATAAGTACCTACTTTTTTTTAATCCTAACATGAAAATATTTTTTTAGAAAATTTCAATACATAAAATTGAAATTTGGACTAATAGTTTATGAGTTATAAGTATTTAAAGTGTTGATGAACTAAGTGAAATAGTTAGAAAATATTGGTCTAGTACACGGCTCACCTAAACTTTAAATACTTATAACTCATTAACTACTTCTTCTAATTTCGATTTTTTTCTGAACCAAAATACTCAAAAAAAATTCTTTACGTTAGCATTGCAAAAAAATTTAGGTTCCTATCTTAAGTTGACCCCTAAAATTCCATCTAAAATATGAAAATGACTTATCAACTCTCAGATATTTCTATAACAAAAAACTTTCGCGCTAAAAACTATTCTCTAGCCATTATGAATATTTTATATTTTTATATTAAAATGGGTATAACATAAATTTTAAATCACCCTATACAATTCAACAGTATGTAAATATAAGTAGGTTAGACTTATTACGATGGTACGAAATAGGATGGAGACTTTAGGGTATTAGAGAGCTCTCTTGCTTGAGTAGTATTGACATAAAATGTATATTAATCACAAATGTATACGAGTACCAGTACCTACATGCGTATTGCGTATACACCATTTCGCATTTGACATACATATAACTTCATGTCAAAATATAATTGTACGCGGCCTTCGTTTTATCGGTGTAGGTTGGCGTACTCTATATTGTAGTGTTAACATTATATGATATTCTAATATATTTACCACTGTAACATCCATCCTCTCAAAAAAATTCCTAATTGCGCCATTAACTAATGAGCATACAACATATAATAATACAATACTAAACTTACATTTTGCATGTATACTTATAATAATATAATATAAATATCTAAAATAAAGTACTTACCTATATCCCATATCGTCATCTTCGCCACCCCAACCCCAAAATAGATTTGAGTAGCCGTTTACAAGTAAATAATGATCCGGTCTTATGTTGAACACTCCGCCAACCAATTTGTGGTAGGGTAATCTTTATATTGTTAGCAAAAAAAAAAAAATATATCATGATTATACAACTAGTAGAACCTGTAATATACATATATATATATATATACTAATGTACTTATTTAATATAAATTTGTCTAAACTATAACTATATTTCAGTTTTAATTTCCTAATATTCTAAAACATTTTTAATTTCAATTTTAAATTTTGAATTCCTATTAAATTACAGTCTTGTAAAAAATACTTCTAAAATTGTATTTTAATACAGATATAAATACATCCGTTAAAGAAAGTAGGTATTTAAAATACTTTTAAGAACAAATACAAATAATACTTGTCACGTATTTGAATACTTTTCAAACAATTTTTTTATTTTACTGCTAGCTGGTTGGCTAAAACACTAATTTTGTATTTACTAATTTAAAATTGTTATGTTTCATTCAATTAGGTATTATGTATTAAACATTTTTGGACGTTCATGAGTGAAAAAATATTAAATCTTTCAAAAAAATATTTGATGACTGCCAAATTCGTTTAAACTTTTAAGAAAATTTTATTTTCAAATACATTTACTCAATTACTTTACAAAACTGTTAAATCGTTTAGTTATTTTAATAAAATATAGTTAATTATATGAGTTTACTTCCACTGTATGTCTATATAATAAACTATAAAGAGACATTTTGTGTTTTATTTGTTTTCGGTGTACTCGAAAACTGCAAAATCATCAAATTCCGAAATAATTTCACCATAATTTAAAGAATCTCAAAAAATGTAGCCTTAGGCCACATGCAATTTTACGGTTCACCAAAATCCTGTCCCCTGAAAACTAAGTGGAAAAATAACAATATATTATCTTGTGCCACTATTTTTGAAAACTCCTATCTAAAATATGATTCGTTACAAAAAGAAGAAACAAAAACATAATGGTATTATTTTAAGACCAGTAAAAGTTAATTCTGTAAGTTTTCCTCATGAATTTAAAATTCGTAAAAATCAATTTCCTGGTATTATCCTCTTCGTAATATCCTACATATTATAAACTGTGACGTACCATAGAAATATAATATATAATATTATACCATCAATATATTTTGAGCGCGTAGTTATACTTGGAAGTAATCCCAATTTTTACGATTAACGATTACATAACGTTTATTGCTCAACAGTAAGCAATACATATTATATCATACGTATTATAGTTATTATAACGTACCTACATACTTCAACAATGTAATTTTATATGCCAACGTTGAAAGTCTGCGAGGGCGTTAATCCTATATTGGCTCTTTCGATACACGATTTATACTATCCGACGCCAATTAGAGTACCTTTATAAAAGCTTATATATAAATACATATGCACATTATCAACTTTATATTAATACCCGTCACGCATCACTATCAAACAGACGGTGCAGTATGTAGTTAATCTAATAATTGGGCCGACGATAACGTTGCCATCATTATTTTTATGATGGGTAATACGCATTGGTTCGTATAATACTTATTCTCTGACCTTTTCTAGTTTTATATTGGACGTTATAATGTACCCACTATAAAACCAACCGATCGTGAATATTTTATAAAAGCTAAAACAAGGATGTACGATAGATGTTGTTATATTACGCAGGAAAGTATTTTTCGCACACACATAAAATCAATGACGAAATTACGGGTTTTATACTTACGACGTATTTTTCGATTCATAATATTTGGTAAAAACGTTTCGTATTTTTTCGATAATTTGGTTTTAGTAATGTTGTGCAGATACCTTAATGACTAAATTATCATACACCATACGTTTTTCGCTGTACATCAACTATTATGCTTCCTCCAGTTTGTTTAAAATTTTAAATGAAATTAAACGGTTTGTAATAGTTTACGATAAACGTTCCGACAAGTTAATGTATACAATCTTACCAGCAATACACTACGCGTATTATGAAATGTTATGTGCTTATATACAATGACAAAACTTAGTTGCGTTTTAAGACATGTACTTGGATCAAAAACGAATCTCCGTGAATCCGGCTTGCCGCAAGATTTGCTCCTATCATAATATGACACTAATAACTCCCGTCTCTTACGACGATGATTAATATTTAACACAAACTCTATGTTGTATATTATTTAATCTAATATTTTATACTCTATACAGTAACTTAATGAATACACCTTTTCTCATAAAACAATAGTCTTTTCTCAAATAAAAGACATATACTTCAACAATTTTAGTTGATATAGTTAAAATGAAGTACAATAATAAGTAATAACCGAAAATTACACTATAATTAGATTAAATTGGGTAAATAACGTATAGAAAAGACGTACAATTCAGATTTGAATCATCAGGTTAAAAATGGAACCAAAGAGCCGAGCAAAAGAATTTCAATTTCTCAACGATAATCTTTATTATATCTAGGTATTTAAGTTATAATTAATAGTTATAGTTTAATTTTTTCCATGTATTTATTTTGATATTTTATATTATTGTGTTTTAATATTATTTATCACACTTCATACATATGGATAATTATTTGAATTCTTATGTAACACCTATTTTACACCTATTATGATCATAATATATTATATAAAAGTGTATACTATAATGCATGCTTACTGATATTTAAATTCATTGACGGCCACTGACAGATGTCTGGGAAATTCTGGACAACTGTACATGTTTCTGTCGTCCTCTGGCAACATGTCCACGTCATGGAAGACATAGCAGCCGTATAACCCTTTATGCCAATCACCCTCCCCTCGTAGACCGTAAGTTCGGTAAATCGTTAAAAAAGCTGCATTCATAATTGCACCTTTATTGAACGTTGCATTACTGACCTATATAGAGACAAACGTTGTATGATGACAGTTGTAAAAATATTAAATATCTATAAACTATTTACTACACTTTTTAACAAATGGCTAAACATTATTATTTTTTTGTATTTAATAATAATAAACACTAAATACTATAATAATTGCAAGTATGTACAAAAATAAAAAACATGTGTCGTCGCTATAATGAGAAAGAAATTCAATATGTTATTGGAATAATAAATCAAATAAACCTAAATGTAACCCAACTTACATCCATTATTTAGACCCATAAACTTAGACCCATGTTCAAAATTTCTTCAGGGGAAAAATGAAAAAATGTATGAATACTAAAAAAATTATTGTATTTATATAAAAATTTTAATTATAAAAAGTGTTTATTAATTATAGTTTTTTGATTTTTACATTAAGTATACTTCAGGATTCTTGCAGAAGAAAACTTCTTTTATTAATTCTACACAACCGCGATATAGATATTAATGACCTAGATGCATAAAAGCTCACGGTAGGGGGCTGAACCCCTTTGAACACGTTCCTGCGAACACCGCATCATATGCCAACAAGCATTAAATGTTATAAAAATATAAATATTTTTCCAAAAGTTAACACTTTTACTTTTAATTATACCAAACAAAAACAAATTGTATTACAATTTGTCTGTAATCCCCTCGTACATTCTACCGATCGCATAGTATGCACACAATGCTGCGCTGCAATGTAATGAAATGGTAAAAGAAAAAACTCGATTACTTACTAATTAATATAAACTATTATAGAAATGAAGTTTAAATTCCATATAATTAATAATAAGCATATAGGAGAGTTGCTCAGTTGCGCAGACACTTCATACTCAATAATCATACTAACATATTATACAGATACTCCTAGTTTACAAGTTTCGTAGCGTAGTAATTCGTTTCTTATACCTGTTCGACGACAAATATTTTGAAATCCAACTGTTGTCTTTTCAATACCGGTATGAGCCTGTACAACAATGTCCATAAATGATCCTTTCTGTCCCTGTAAGGTATGATGATGCACACAGAGTGTCTAGCTTTACAATCATCCGGTGCCCAAGAACCGCCCACGCCCATTGATCCAACTGCGTCCACGATTTCCTCTTCGGTCATATTAACAGCGACGCTATCCAATTTCTCAGCACCGTCTACAATTTTATATTTAAAAATACATATTACACATTCGATAGGTCGTTACGCATATTCTAATGTTTTGAAACGTGATAAACTGATAAGTGTCATTCGTCAAATTATAAACTTGCATCCCGACTAGCCATATAAGTAGGTACTAGGTTGGTATATTTAAATATCCACATTCGAAAAAAATAATGGATGTTTATAAGATGAAAACCAAATGCTGACAAAGTAATAGTATTTTGAATGGAATGTGAGGTTTAAAACAATATGAAATATAATTATTATTATAAAACTTGAGTAAATTTTTAATCGTTCCACGATCAGTGAATTCAATGATAATTTTTTACGAACTTAAAAAACTGTTAGAATAATATATATAATATATATGTTAATGAATATACAATATACATTTTTATAATTTATAAATGTCTCGTATTGTCTTGGATTTTTAATAATTATAACTAATAATTCTTTGAAATCAATAATATGAAAGCAGCTCTAGCGACTTCGTAACTAACAATGCCAAGAAAAAAATTTCTCAAACACAAAATTACTATAAACGAATGTTTTATTTAAAAATGTAACCTAATTTTAATGCTCTTGTATATTAAAATATTAATTTGAGTTAACAACTATAATATGTAGGTATACCTATGTGTTACAAAAGTAACGTAGGTATTAAATTAAAAAGTTTTTTTTTCGAAAAAAGTAACTATAGTTAGGTACTTAACTCATCGATTTGATTTGATTTTAATTTTTAATGCGTTGATTTCTAAGATTTCGAGCATAGATATACTTACATAACACTGGTGGTATTTTTGGACACCATGGTTTTGGTCGACATGGCTCTAATCGTTCTGAAATAACATTCGACTTCTCTGCATTTCTGTGTAACTCTGCTAATTTTCCCAAACAGTATCCGTTAGCTTCGTTCTTTAACTGAGTGACGAACAAATGAAGGTTTGGCGGTTTAGACTTCAACAAACGTTCTAACTGAAAATCTTTATTCTGTGCACTGCTAGCTGGCTAATTTTTTAAGAAAATCATCATATATTATTTTAGCGTACTAAATAAGTTTTAATTCTAAAATTATATTGATAGCAATACTTTATTTACTAAAAAATACTAACATCTGGTTTTAATTTTGCCACTTGTAAATTGTTGGCTTTCAAAGAATTTCGTTTTTGTAAAGCTGGAGCCTGTAAAATCATCCATACAAAAATTTTTGTTTAAGTAAATACACAAGATATGTAGAAATGAAAAAAATTCTACAAATTATATCGAATCTATAAAATATGAAACTACGCATATAATTATCGATTTGTTTTATACGTTGTCTAAAAAACAATTCTTATAGTATAGGATGATGAAGCTTTCCAATTATTTCTCATTAAATTTATTATTATTATTATTATTATTACTATACGGTTTTTACTACTTATTAATATTACTATTATTAACTATTTTATTTCAATGTAATTTTCTTAACTATTTATTTGATCGTTAATTTTTTTAATTTTCTAGATTTTAGTTTATCCTTTAGCTTCAGGATATTTTGAATCGAGTTCAACCCGTATACATATATAATATTATATATAAATAAAAAAATAATGAACTGTTTCGTGTTTGTACCATATATTAATAACGTAATTATTATTTACAACGGTTTTTTACTTTGAAAAATGTTAATTGGACACTGCAAGTACCTACTCGGAATTAATAATAATAATGCTCACAAAGTTCAAAACACTTAAATGTCGACCAAAAATAAGGGCTGAATAATGAATACTTTAGTTTTTGAAGCTTTTTAATTTGTATATCAATTTATTATTGTAATATAATATAATATACCTACACTTATAACTAGGTTAGTATAGGAACATAACTAAACATTTTTATGAAAAACCAGTTTGTATTAAATTGATAAAGTTTGACTTAAAAACAAACATTTTATTAATCAAGTATAATCTATTACAATTACATTATGATGGTATATATATATATGTTTGAAAACTGGTATTGCATAAACATTAAATATTACCATTTTTCATATTGTTTTTTTGGGGGGGAGGGCTATCTGTGCTATTATTATCAAAATACTGGGAATTTAAAGTTTAACACCCCCCTCTTCCACATGAAAAAGTACCAACTAGATCAAATGTTCTTCAATACATAAAACACACTTTAAGTTGAAGTTTGAAATATTTTTACTACTTAATTAAAACTTTATAGAAATATATATGTAGATTTGATCCACCCCATCACAAATATAAATATGATTTCGTTACCGGTTCAAATTTTTGAACTATGGACGTATTTTTTTTTTCGCAAACAAATATACGTTACGATTCATAAACCCAGTCTACGACGTGCGTAAATGAAAGATTTACAAAAAAAAAAAAAGGACTCACGCGAGTTATAGCTAAGAAGCACATGGCGAAAACGACGATCAGCACTAAAACGAACGGAAGCACCTTGATGGTCCATGCCCAGATCTTTGCGGTCGGAGTGTAGCGAAATACTCGGGCTTTTTGTACTCTCACTACCACCATGACATGGAATGATAAGCCTCATGGCTCGCCTGACATGAACGCGATCCTTTGGCGGCAGCTAACAAGGACACGCGAAAACCCGATGGGTATATAATATTATAACGACGTATGATTGTTGTTGTAGGTCATCGTCGATCTCGCCGACGGTTTCTGTCCAGGAAAACGACTGAAAAGCAGCTGTAGCGGAGCGGTCATGTCGCTCCTTATACCAGCGGATCTCGATCGACTGCCGGACGGGCACTGCGTGGCGACAAATACTCGCGCATAAAAACTATAATGTATAATTATGAGGAACACGCGATATAATAATTAACGACGACGATACGGTTTGTTTTGACGGCTCCGAAAAGTGTCAGCACAATAATTTGCCAGTAGACATAACCTACCGGTCCGCAGCTCTACTATATATTATTTCGGTTGTTACGCCGCAGCGTGCCAGCAGAGAACTATTCCGTTCAACGCGGTCGCGCACATGCTTATTGATTTTCTCGGCCATATGACCGGCACCACTCCCGGGCCGAACGCCAGCACGACACACGCGTATATATTTTTATGACGCGTGTACACAAGCCCCCGGATTAAGGGTTGGTCAGGAGGGGGCACGACCCCCGGATTCCGAAATTTGAGATATTTCAGAGGCCTGTGATTTTACGTTTTTTATAATACCTAGGCGCAAAGATAACTTATTGAATATATCATAGTACGTATCATTAAATAGCTGTAGTTTTATGCATTTGAAAACAAAAATAGACTTTTTAAACACTTAACAATAGTTCGGAATTTCTTTTTTGGGGGGGGAAGGAGTTAATAGTATTATCATTAACGTAATCGGAAATATATACGATGAGATATCTACCAAAGAAATTACTTCAGCAAAATCTAGAAAAACGTTTAAATTTAATTTTTTTACGAGTAGCATTTAATAGTTTATTGCTTTATATGGGAAAAAAACTATAATAGTATTATTAGCCATTGCCCATTAGGTAGGTATAAAATTGTTAAAGACAATTTTTTTTTTTCATAACAATGCCTCAAAAATCTTAATCCGGATTATACGTACAGGAAGATTATAGTAATTTTATTATAGTACTTATAATACGTATTTACGTAAGTCGCACTATTATTATTGATATTATAATAAAAAAAAAGACAAATAGGTACGGAATTTCCATTTTCTTGAATAATATAATAATCTCGTCAAAATGGCAAAATAGGTATAAATTTATTAATTTATAAAATACAATCACACTATCACAATTCACAGCTATTTAAAATATATTAATTTATACATAAATAGACATGTGGTATTACACTTTATAGGTACTAATTGTATTGTTATAGTCTACTAGGCAGCAGTTGTGTGAACAATATTAAAAACATCATTGTTATGTAAGTAGTATTAAATATGAGAGGGTGAGAGGGTTCAACTGTTAAATTTAAGTTAATAAACTTTAAATTAATAATGAAACAGAACATTTATTTTGTAGATTATATAATAACTATTAAATACAATAAAAAAAATATATTTGTTATTAAAATTAAATTAAATATATTTTAGTAATAAGTAATAACTTAACACAGTTGAATAACAAATAGGTTTTTAAAAAAACATGAAAGTTAACAACAAATAAACATTTATTTTAGATTTAAAGGAACTTGATAATTTGACAATAACATTTTTACAACATATACAATATTAACCAAATTCATTTAAATTAGATTAATATGATTGATATAAACATGAATAATGAATATGAATAATTTAAAAATATATATTATATTGCTTCCAAGTTTTGTGAAGAAAGACATTACAAAAAAAAAATAAATATGTTAAGAAAATTATAACTTCAAGTACAGGCAGGTAAATTACTTAAAAGTGATGATTGAGTATAAAATACCTTACCAAGTCAATTAAACAATTCAATCTTTACATTATATAATATATTTAGTTATAAAATATCACTGGAAGTTTTATAAAAATTAATATTAAGTTATTTAAATGTATATCTAATATAAATGTTTTAATACATTGAGTTAAATATTAAAAAATGCAAATAAAATTGACCTATATACAAATAGAATTACTATTCTAACAATTTTTTGCTTTGAACTTACTAATTATTACATATTATAATATACTCAAAATTAGAATTAAATCAATTTTTTATACATTAAAACATAATATAAAATATAATGAATAAACCAAATATCATCAATAATAATTCAAATATTATTTTTCAAAAATGTTAAGCTAATATTAAGAGTAGTTATTGAAAATGTTGAACATAAGAACAAGAAATATTTTTTTACATATTTCAATAAGTATATTAATAAATAATAATATACAATAATAATAATAATGATACATATTGGTAAATTATTTCAAACGTTTATATCTAATTCGTATATCGTATTTATATATAAATGATATTTATGATAAACGTATATAAATATAATATTTTTTTTT
This sequence comes from Aphis craccivora, assembly GCA_009835225.1. Taxonomy (NCBI): domain Eukaryota; kingdom Metazoa; phylum Arthropoda; class Insecta; order Hemiptera; family Aphididae; genus Aphis; species Aphis craccivora. The sequence continues at coordinate 38,499 of VUJU01001616.1, forward strand.
ATGGGACATAAATTGCAATTAACATTAACGATAAACACGCTCAATGATATATAAAATAAATTTTATTTTTAAAAATATTAAAATCTTCATATATACTTGGAGTAAAACATCATAAAAAAAAATTAAAAACTTAATACTATACAAAAAATAACAATTATAATTGAAATTCATATTTGAGTTAAAATAAAATATATAAAATAATGTTTCTATGATGAATCAAAATAGTATAGCTGGTACCAAAATATTAAAAGTTTCTAACACCTCAATACCTCCATGTAAACTGCATACTTTTGGGTATTCTTTTTTCACCAAAAATCTACAAAACTTATTAACTTTATTTAATTCATAATCATTGTCAACCACTATTAATACACTACCTCTATTATTAACTAAGGCACTTAATTCTGGGCTAGGTTCTAAATCAAAATGTTCATCTGCAAAGTCTTCTTCTTTAACAGGAATATTTAAACTACCCGGTATACTCTTTTCTATGTAACATTCTTGTGCTCTTGAGTCCACAACCAAAAATTTATGGGTGGACTTTTTTAATTCTTGCAAATCATAAACACTTATTCTAGGACTAAATTCATTTTGCAATATTTCATAGATTAAACATGGATCATGCTCTCGAGTTTCAGTTCTAAACTCATGTTTTCTAAATGTAATTGACCTTGGTGTTACATCACTAAACTTAGATGATTCTAAAACGCACTTCTCGATGTCCACTTCTGGTAAGTCCGAAAACAATAATATACACTCATTAAATCCAGAATTTAATAGGGTACTGCGTAACTGAGTGAGGATTGATAATCCTACAAACAACGGATATGATGAATCACCTAGTAAGAGTTTATCCCAAAGATGAAATATTTTATGCATGGGAAACACATGAGAAAACATTGTTAAAAACCAAGGTATAGCAAATAAATCTGGTATGAAACCTTTGTCATCCAAGTGATTTGCTAGTTGTGGATCATGAAATGCAATTAAATGAAATAATTTTATTAAATATTCTCGAATAACAGCAGAGTTGTCACGTAAAAATACATCATTCAAATATTTTTTCACAAATGCCGTTAAACATGCATAGGCTACATGTTCTTTGCAAAAGTTTAAATAAACAAATGGTGCACACAATGAATCTAATCCTTGCCAATAAACATATTTGGGATGACTAACAAGCCATGCTTTTAAAACTCTTTTTAATTTTTTATGAGCTACTGAAGACGACAATAGATCATTATATTGATGGCATCTTGGTATATCAACTTCGATTTGTCTATCTGTTACACCAGCAGTTTCTTTATCTATAGACAAATAAGTGTTTTCTGTATCACCGCAAACATTCAACAAACATGCCCAAATTTCTCCTCTGAAATATGGCGGAATATCTTTTTTTGCTTCAGTGATTAATCTGTCCACTTTGAAAGGAAAAGATGATAATAAACGATCAAACAAGACAATTCTATGAAACTGATATTCAGTGTCTTTTTCGCGAATGACTAGTGGTAACTTATCAGTAGTATCATCGCATTCTTTAATTTGATCAATTAAAGGATCATAATCTGTTATTTTTAGATGTTGAAGCCTATTTACCAATAGGTCTAAAGATAGCTCAATTATCTGTAAGTCTAATAAACAACTTTGATTACGTGTATTACCATACAATGTTCCTTCAAGAATGATCAGTCGAGGTAAAAGTAAAATAGATGATTCATTTCTCAATAAGCCTTTTTTTTTTAATGCCCATTCAACATCTCCACCGGCTAGTTTCCATAAATAATAGACTTGGTTCAGTTTCATTTGACGCAATGGATGTTTACATGAATAACATTTATTTGTTAATATTTTTGAATACTCATAAAGAGAAAATATCTTATGTTCATATAATTCTTTTGGGCACATTCTTTTAGTAGCATCCATACAAATGCATTTACTGAGAAAGTCTTTCAATTCAGTAGGTAATGACTGATACATAGTCAAACGACCCATTTCACGAGCAAGTCTCATCACAACATCAGTACAATGTGTTAATGATAATATTTTACGAATTATCTGACTAAGCTTAAGTGTTGGCCAAAGTTGTGCTCCCAACAACAGTTCTAAAACAATAATACCCAATGACCAGGAATCTGTTTTAGGACCAGATTTATTTGAAGCTCTATCGAGAACCAATACTTCAGGTGCAGTATATTTAAGTTTTCCAATAGGAAAAGTAATATTTTTACCACTATTTGTCATATAATAAATTCCATAATTAAATAGTTTAACATTATCTTCTTCATCTAATAAAATGTATTGAGGAGTTAAAAATCGATGTACTAAACCATTTTTGTTTAAATAAGTCAATGCAGATAATACTTTATGAGTCCAATTTAGTACTTTCTCTAATGGAATTAGTAATGAAAAGTTTTTTGATTCAGTCCATAGAGATCGGTTAAAATATTGAGAGACCAAAATGATGCGTCCATGCTGTTTCCGAATAAAATCCAAATATGACACTAAATTTGGATGATTTAAAGTCTTTAGTTTTTGAGCATTTCCTAAAATTGTAATAGAATTAGGAGTTAATGGTAAACCATTAGCACCACAAGACTCTGAAGTATGTTGAGCAGCAAATAAAGTTTGAACGCCAAACAATGGAGGAACAGGAGCATCCACACAGTTGCAAGTCATGATAAATGTTTAATGGAATTTATCTAAAATAAATTATAAAAACAAAATGAGTCGTTGATTTTATAATATTATTAAATATAAATAAGTTACATGACGTATCCACATTTAACTGTTTACTTTTTTATAAAAATATCTTCTTAATAACTAAATAAAAACTGTTATTTCAAAACAATTATAAAAAAATGTATATTTTAATTTTATCTCTACAGTTCCTTAAGATTTATAGTAACATATTATATAAACCACTTAAATAAAATTTTTGTCTGAATACAAATATAGGTACAATGCATTTCTTGATTAATATAATTAAAAAAAGATTTTTTTCAGTAGCTATACTGTATATTATTTATAATAGCAATTTATATTAATGTTACAAATCCAATTATCAATAAATCTGACACTAAATTATTTATAATTATTATACAATTCTAATTAGGTATTCAACTAATCTTTATTTACTTAAATATTATTGTTTTATAAAATAAATACTTAGTTGGAGTAATAAAGTATATTGTAATATTATACACAAAATAAATAAAAATTACATACCTAAATGTTGTTTAAAATGTATGTATGCATTGTAAAATAATATTTTATAATTTGATTTTATGCATAATCACATGAATGTAGAATTTAAAACGCCTACAAGCATTTGCCACTTTTTTTTAATAAAGTTTTCAAAAAATCTATTTTTGTTTTTATTTAAATTGCATTCATCTAATTTAAAATCTTTAAGATTAACCTATAACTGTCTAGCAGTAGCTACATAGCTACAAACCATGTTAGAATTACTCATAATATAAAATGTTATACTATCTAATAGTTATTATACTTACAAGTTAAAAGGAACATCTATTATAGTATATTGTATGTATTAAAAATAATATTGTTCAAATCACTACTGTGTATATTTAATTTTTATACTAAATTATCAAATTTAAATATTTAAATAGAAGTAAAATTAATGAGTGAAGGCGTTATTTGTTATTTTATACTACTTGTTATTCAGATTTTTTAAATACAAGCTTTTCTTTTATCAAAAATATAAATGTGTTATCATTGTAATACTTTAAAAATAAACCTTATACCAAGATGTATAAATAATCCATTTTTTATTACCACGGTTACTAATTATAAAAACGTCACATAACCATGATTTCATTTCAGATAAGGACCTTATACCGAGCTTATCAGTATAAACAAAATTATTTTGTAATTTGTATTCAAAATGCTCTAAAATGCAATAAATCTGAAATCATAATATTCGTGATTAATTTTTTCGTATTACCTACTTTTATCATTTCCTTTTAAATCTGGTAGTTTACTAAAACGGGCATTGATATTATTGATACCTACTGCAGATAATATCATTCATAATGCCCCGGTTGAAGAAAAGATCATTGGAAACCAAAGCTAGGATATCGCGAATGAAACGAGCCGAAAAGCGAAGAGAACAAATTTTGATTTTAAAGACACAAGCCGAAGAAATGGAAATTTTATGGTATGAACCGTGATTTAACATTTGTTGTTTGTTTAGTTATCCTTAAAATTCAACCATTTCAACCCTCTAAACTGCTTTACAATATGAGAATGTATTTTAACAGGTACACAGTAAATAGTTACTAATTAGTATTACATTGACCTACTGTTGTAATTATTAACTTTATTTTTTTTATTCGAGTAAAATTTGAATTAAGTATTAAAAAAAATTACCTTGCATTTAATTCAATTTTACTTGTTTTAAGACATTATTCTTTAAGTAAAATTTTAACTGGACAGCTACTGGCTAACTAATGGCTTCATTAAATATCTATAAATTACAAATACAGAGTTGATTAAAACTAATTTTGCAAATATTATAACACATTCCAACCAAGAAAAAAGGGTACTGATCTGTTATTGTTATTACCTTACCATATCATGTTAAAATTTAATCATTTCATAATACCGTTAATAAATACTGTTCATGTAGTATATTTACTTTAAAATAATCATTAAAAACTATGAAAAGAATGATAAAATATATAGCACTAATTTGAGATTATAATAAAAAAAAAAAATTGATATAATATTATAACAGAAGTCTAAATTCTGAAATACCTATTCAAAAAAATCCTTTTCACTAAGTTTTATCTGCTGCATGAGCTCTGCCAAATAAGACTCAAAGAAATTTTGAAAAGTACCACAATTTTGTTTTTCTCTCATTTTTTAGCATCCTAAATTTTCTCCACTTTTTGACAGTGAGCTTCAGAGATAAGGGTCCATTAATTGTATTTTTGGTTACATAACCATGATGATAACCTACGATTTATGTGTGTAGCAATCCAAAAATATTATTTATTGGCACATCGATAACAGACAAATGATCAAAACAATTTTTAAATTCCATTGATACATAATAATATACTAAACTCTCGTATCTCTCGTTATGTTGAATCTGAAGGGGGACAAGAAAAAGTTCAAGATAATAATCTTATTTTATTAAAAAAAAAATTAAAAACAATAGAACGAATAATACGAATGCTTAAAATATGTAATACTTAAAATATTTAAATAATTAAAATGACTGAATAAATAATTTTTTTTAAATTTATTATTCAAATTTGTTTAATATTACTTTTGTCTGACACAAAGTCTTACAAATCAGATAATTCAGAAACAGTCTCACTTTCTATCTTATATACCTGTTGTAGTCTCAAATAAATTCCTTAGTGTTTTTAAAGCATGTTTAGCTTGTTGAATTGTAACTTCAAAAGTGACTTCCTCCTCATTTTGTGGTCAACATCACTCTCTCTCAAGGCTGGGCATTAACAAATTAAAAGTTA
>VUJU01001617.1:0-52514 GCA_009835225.1 Aphis craccivora
TTTTTCGTATACAATGATACCTATCATTGGATTCAAATTTAACACTCCTATAATATATAATAATGACCCATATGGCACCTAATGTACAGCAGAGCGGTACCCACTTACCCACTTTTTTTTTAATGGTACTAAATAATAAACTAACAAAATAAATAAGTACCTATTTGTTATCACTGTTTTAATCGATAGATTAAAGCAATCATTCAAAAATATTCTCAACAATTTCTAAGAAATATATCGTTACCTATCAAATTAATTTTAAACATATTTGTTAAATATTTTTTTTGATATACAACAGATTAAATAATTTGCTCTATTTCGTAGGTAGTTTAGATTTAAAGTATATTCCTCGTTGATTACTATACCATTGGATGTGTTAAATTCAAATTTATCGACAAATAATTACATACGAAAAACAATTTTGAGCCTCTATATTTAACAATATTCTATAATTTATTTATTTTATTATAATTCGTAAGTAATTTTTTTTATGTTAATTATAATCATGAAAAGTTGAACTAATTTTTCTATAAAATATCAAATATTATACTAATTATTTATATCGTATTTGATAGTAATTAACTTCTCTAAGTCAATATTTACGTACAGTAGTACGCATACTAGTGACATAAATAATTTTAAATTTAAAGTAGTTTAACAATTTTGAATTTTATTATTTATATTAAGCATTATTTTTTGTTTAAATATCCATGGATATTATAAATCTGCAGATTTCTCAAAATTTAAATTTCAAAGTTTTATAAAAGAAAAAATATGAAAATCTATTTAGGATATTTTTTAATAACTTTAAAGGAGTCCTTATGAGTAATATTGTATTAAATGTTTATGAATTTTGATTTATAGACTAAAATTGTATTAGACACAAATAGAAAAAAAAAATCAAAAATTCAAATTGACTATTAATAGAATTATTGCAGAATGATATTGATATTAAAATAAATTATCCGATACTGATGTATAACTAAATACATATTGATATTTGAAATTTCGATATTAATATTAATGTATTATAATTTGTATTTTGAATTTAAATTTTGATATATTTCACAATTTATTTATATTATACCACCAAACAGCAACACATATTATTAGTTTCAAACTAATAACTTGACAAATATGGTAGTGTGTAAGACTTTAATAATATTTTACAGTTAAGCATTGCTTTTTACATAGGTTTTGTTTTTAATATATTTATTTAAACTTTTTGTTATGAATTTAAGATGCTTTAGATATTACTGTTTTCCGTTATTTTTTTATTTTCTCCGATTATGCTGAAAATTACTGGGAATTATTCACTTTCCAAAGTACATTCTCGATCTAATTTCCTAGCAGAAACCACCTTCAAATTTAAAGATTGAAAATCCGTGAAAGTCACTGCTTATTTAATAATCATAAATCAAAATAATCATTGTAAATGATAATAATTATTACTATTATTATCTACTGTTATAAACGTCACTGGTATAGGTCATTGCTCTTTAAATATTTAAAGCTAAATTGTCCCCTACCATAAGTACTCAGTTGCTATTGATATAGTAAAAATAAATATACACTGATCAGTTATCATATTATACACATACATTTTGCTTCCATCTGTTTGTGTTAGTTGTTGTCATATTTTTTTTCTTTCAATACTCGTTAATATTGAAAAATATACAAGTTCGTTAATGACACATTTGTGAACAATGTACGTATAATGTTTTTTTTTTTTACTGAAGTATAAAATGTGGTTCGATTTTTAATGGCTTGATTTTTTATTAAAAATGTATTTTGGGGCACAATACAAAAAAAAAATTGAAATGACGCCTCAACGTGTGCCTTGAGGCTTGAATAACTAACTACACCTCATCGTTCTAAAGAAAATTTAATTTCCTTATCCCGAAGTACCTTTTGTAAGTATTTTCTAGGATTAGATTTATTATAGTTATTTTTAGGATTTTCACAATATGTTTTCTGTATTCTATATATTTCATGTTATTATACTGGTTAGGTTAGGTTAAACAATACAAGTTAATTAGTATAACCTTGTTAAAATAAATGTATGATACATTTAATGATTTAAAACAATTTGATATATTATTTTAATTTAATAAATATATAATATTATGAAAGTACTACGTTCTCAATAATCATGTATCCATTAGTTTCCATTTGTCATTTGATAACTATTATTAAATAACTCGATAGAATTTAGATGAATCTTCAAGGTAATCATATTTTCCATTGCAAAAATATCTGTTACATATTTAAGTTATACTGTACTAGGTATCATTCGCGTTTAGCTAGAAATACAAATCTCAGCAGTAAACATTACTGAGTACCTATCCATGATTTTTATATGATTTATAATTTAAATAATATTTCATTATATTTACTTTACATATATCTATTCTGTTATCACTTAATATAAAATTTAAAATGTATAACTACTTAAATTTCATAATAATTATTATTTTCGTAAATTATTAATATTTAACTGGATAATTTACTATTTAATACTTCATATGTAGGTAACGCACATTAATAATATTTTGTTTTTTTGATATACATAAAATAAAGTATCTATTAAAATACAGTTAATTAGCATCCATGTAATGGGAATAAGTGTGGGATTTAATTTTATAAATTATAACCAATTCGTTCTTTTGTATATGACTGATATAACAAAAGCAAACAGCTTTAAATTGAAACTTTTTTTTTACATTTGGTAATAGGTACTACTCATAGATTCACGCATAAGTACTGGATTGTAGAATTTAACCTTGAATATAATATTATGGCTACGCCGGTGACTAGCGAGTATCATCACATAGGATAATACAGAAATGTTCGTTATATGATCAGTAACTAGTTTCATCACCACGTGATATGATGTGTTTGTGTTTTTTTAGTTCATTTAACTAACGAAATGTTGAAATAGTTTTTATGTTCTAAAAGCGTGTATGGTAAAGTATCCAATACGGTTGAAATTGACTTAGAATGTAATATTATTATAATAGTGTGTACAAAACATTTACACAACCATAAAATTAATTTTTCTTTTGTCCATTTTCTATTGATATAATATACCAACAATACATATAATACATATAATATTATTTACATTAATTATACATAAGTATTAGATGTTGAAATATCGATTTTATAACGGTATGTACCAATAATTAGTGAAAATGTTATTTCTAGTTTTTATTATTTTAGAATAATATTCTATTTTTCAAATTAAATTTCATTAGAGTATTATTAATTAAATTAGTTTAGAATTTAACACATATTAACAAAATGTTCATAAAAATATATTTTTTTAAATACATGAATATAAAATATAAAATATTATAGATTAAAAAAATATATGCAATAATTTGTATAAATTTTCATCTTTTTCAATAATTTTTATAATTAGAAAAAAATATTAAATACTGAAATACGTTAGTTAAAGAATTGTTGAGTCAGAGTCTAAGGTTTACGATCAGAAAAAAATGTGAATCTTTTTATCACAAACAATGGTTATAAAAAAAAAAATAATAATAAATATGTGGTTCTAATAATTTCAGGTTGCACATGAAAAATAAGAACATAAAATAAAATACAATTATGAAATACATTACGATATTAGTAATATTATTAAACTTTTATGTTCACGCGATAAAAAGTTCGAATATACTTGTTTTCGTGCCATCGCCATGGAAAAGTCACATTATTGCTTTCCAGCCATTATTTTTGGAATTAGCAAATCGTGGCCATAATGTTACAGTAATTTCAAAATTTACTGTGAAAGATCCACCACTGACATATACACAATTGATTCCTTCTTACAATTTTGATATTGATGGAAGTAAGTTAAATTTATTTTCTAAGACGTTGTATCTGTCAAATATAATTTTACAGTAAAAAAAATCCGTTATATTTCGTTATTTTCAATATCACTGTAAATTTAAAAGTAAGATTATTATTGATGGTGTAATTTAGTTTTTTATGATATTTTGATTTTAATGCAATAGTTATGAGCATTTTAAATGTTCATGGAATTTAAAATTCTTATAATTTGTTCCAAAATTGAATTATATAAAGGGTACAGAGAAACCCTCACTGTTAAATTCGATAATGAGTCAATTTATTTAAATATATATATATATATAAAAAAAACAAAGTAAAGTAGATTCACCTGAAAGTAAAATTTACTAAGTTATGCGTTAGAAAGACAAAGAAAAAGATAAAAAAAAAAAACAATATATACGACTTCATCTTAAAAAAAAATATTTAATGAGTTGACTATAGTATTGATATTAATCATTACATTTTAAAATATCTTTGATAAGTATATAAAAATATAAGATACTATATATGTTTTATTATATTTGATTATTCAATTTTTAGGGTCAGATTACTTATTTCGTGAACGGAGTATGCATTATTCCTTTATTGAAGATCCAATAACACGTAGCACGATACTAGTCGATACAACACATATGTTTATGTCAGATCCAGTAATACAGAAATTTATTAAGTATGATCAGTCATCATTTGATTTAGTCATGATTGAATCATTCTTTCAAGAGTGCTCAGTAGCGTTGGGACACAAATACCGAGCACCAGTAATTTCAATCGTACCCGTAACTCCTTGGATAAGCGTATCTCGATGGGCAAACAATCCTGCAGATTTGTCTTATATTAAGGACTTTATGCTTGACGGTGGGAAGTCTCTGACTTTCTGGGAACGATTCACGAATAGCTTTATCGGGTTTTACTCTCTATTTGTTGAACCTATTACATATCTTCCGAAATTGGAAAATATGATGAACACCTATTTCCAATACCCTGGATACGAAAACAGACCTACTATGGCGGAGATGCTAAAGAATATATCGCTCAGTCTGATTGACTCTGATATGACGATTTTTAGTCCTCGACCTTATGTCCCGAGTTTCATTGAAGTACCAGGGATCCATTTTCGTCCTAAAAAGAAGATGGATAAGGTATTGATTCATATTTATTTTAGCAATTATTATTTTTCACTAGATACCTAACGACTGTTATTTATAGTTTTATACAACATACGGTATTTTACGTATATAGAAACTACAAGAGTTTATGGACAAAGCTAACACGGGTGTTGTTTATTTCAATTTTGGCACTATATTAAATGTGACAAGTATACCTAAGCCGTCTCTGCGCAGTTTGATTAATGTATTAGGCCGATTAGAACAGAAAATTGTATTTAAATGGATTAATAATAATACTCACGATTTTCCAAACAACTTTTATGTCAACTTTTGGCTCCCTCAAAGAGAAATCCTGAGTAACATATTATTTGAGAATAATAATCTAAAAAAATGTTTATGTTTTAATTATAATTTATTTTAGACCATCCAAATTGTAAAGTTTTTATTACTCACGGAGGAGTCCACGGTATTATAGAAACGATAGATGCCGGTGTTCCAATTATTGGATTTCCTGTTTTTGGAGATCAGTTTCAAAACATAAAAATTAGTCAAGAAAATGGGATCGGTATTATGAGTAATATTTTTACGATGACCGAAGAGACATTTGAAAAAGAAGTAAAACTTATAATCAATGATAAGAAGTGAGTAATTATGATTTATGAATAATACTTAACTTAATTATTAAATACTGATCTCATAGTAATATAATATTGATTATTAATTGCATTAAATTAAATTTAAAATGTATAGACTTACATACATCGATTTAAAATGATAAATAGAAAATAATAATACTTTGAGATTAATTAATTTAAATTACCTAATATAAATTGATATTTATTAAAAAAACAAATTTTAATGAATTTTTACTTTCAAATTATTAGATACAACTAAACATTATACTTTATTTAAAATGTTTGATGACAAAAAATTATTTACCTATGAAGTACCAACAAAAAATGATATTTCAACTATATGATAGGATAATGAATATTAACATTTAATTCAAAATTATTGAAGAATATAAACCATAAAACCATTAGTACCTACTTATTATAAAATATTTATAGTATTTTCGAGCTGCACCATTGAGTTTTTTTTCTTTTAATACATTTTTATTTTCTGTGTAGGTACAAAAATTATTTCTTTGTAGTATAATTTTTACTTAGCTACTATAACATTTGTAAGTTATGTAAAAACTATAGTAAAAACAAATTTTTTCAGATGTAAGAGAACATATTATAATATTTTTAACTATTTAATTTTTACTCAATTATAAATATATAACTAAGTAGGTAATTTAAAACAATGGTCTTAGTTTTTAAATTAATACATTTGGGCCACTAAAAAAATGCCAAACAAATACCAGCACATTAAATTGAAAATTGAACAGATTGTACTTTTATGGAGATTTTTTTTTTTTATGTCTCAGTTAATGGCTTAATCTAACCTATTTGATACTCGATCATTTTAGTTTTATAATGGAATGTTTTAAGTTTCTATTATTGTTGAATTTAAAAAATAACAAAAATCGTTCGAAAAGAAATCCTTTTATACGTTTGAATATCTAATTTAATCAATATTTGCACTTCAAACATTCATACGAAATGAATATTGGATTATTTTAAACTATTTTTTTTTTAAATTCTAGTAAGAATAATTTATAAGAAATCTTGTATTACACTTTTAAGCCTTAGATATTAAAATTAAAACATATTTTATGAATGTTTAAATAAAAATTATTTACATATTATTTTATTGATTTTGACAAATTTTGTCAAAATGGTGAAAATTGCAAATCCTTATGGTTATTCATTTTTTTAATAACAACCAAAAGAATAAAATCAATCTTTTTGGAATTGAAGTTGTGGTAATATTCCCGATGTTCTGCCTTTTCTTGAATTTTTTACATTTATTTTATTTTGAAACAGTACTGTTTTCTATTTTGACCCTTTCTAAGCACTAATAAGGTTCATTGTTTTTTTACAAAGATTACCCTCAATGTTAAAGATAAAAACATTTTTTCTTAAAAATGTGATAACATACACATAAAAAAAATATTGATGAGGAAGAATTGATCTGTTGTCTCATATAAAAAAAAATGTGAAATAAAAACTATAAATAATACCAAATCCAAATTAAAGTTTTAAATAAGCTAATTTAACGTTATTTTAAAAATACAAAAATAAAATATAAAATAATTTTTTTTCCTAAAAAAAAACTACTTAATTAACTTAAATATAAGTTTATATTTATACCTCTTTCAGGATAACAGCTAACTGAGATTTGTGGTGGAAAATAATTAAAAAAAAAAAATATTTAATTCTAAATTCTTAACGTTCTGAGTTATGATTAAAATTTATAAATGAATAATTCTGTGTACGTATATTAGAATTCGCAGTTTGTATTATTACCAAATAATGACCTGTTATACAAATACAAAATATAAATAAATAAATATTTTAAGTATTAAAATAAAACACAACTCGTGTTTCGAAACATTTAACAGTATAATATCACAGGTATAACAAGACGCGTAGGAGTTTTGTTTATAAATATATTATGACGTCTACTTTAAAAACGTCTAATGTATTATAATATTATAATAATTGTAGAATGTTATTAAAGGTTTTCAGAAAATGTTAAAAGAATGTCTTCCATATTTCATGATCGGCCGATGTCAGCTCTTGAAACAGCGGTATATTGGGTGGAATACGTTATCAGAAATAAAGGAGCTCATCATATTTTACGTTCTGCAGCAGTTGATTTAACGTGGTATCAATATTATTTATTAGACGTTATTGCATTTCTTATTATAATTGTATTGTTTTTAGTCTGTATTTTCTATTTTATTACTAAACGAATTTTATGTTCAATGTTTAATTTGTTCCACAAACAAAAAACTAATTAAAATTTTGTATAACTATAAGATATATTATATTATATTATTACAATTCCACGTATAATATTACTTTGTAACTTGTTTATGATGTTAAAGATGTTAAAAAAAAATTGTTGTCTATAACCATTACATTTTTCGTATCAATTATAAAAATAAAAAACGTTGAGCTGTAAAGTACCTACATACTGGTTTTATACCCTACAAAACAATATTGTTTTGTTTCTTATATTATTATATTCATATTTTTCACAAAGAAACCAAGTTGTTCTTTCCCTTATCCAACGGTCATCGATAATATTGACAGTTGCATTCGGCCATGCATAATTTAAATTGTTCACAGAAAATAAAAATTACTGTGACTATTTTATATCATAAATAATTTCTATTTCACAATATTTTCTGTTTGACAAAATATTTTTTAGACATTTTTTTATGATATGAATTTTTTGTTGTTGCTCATGTGACTTCGTAATATAGAAATTTCACTACTAAATTGTTTATCAATTATCATTAGTCATGCCTGTGGTCCAAACTCACTAGCTGGATTTACATCACAATGTAGATAAAAGTAAAAATCTACAAAACTATTATAAAGCTTTGACAAGTTTTTTCTTTTATTATTACTTTCATATTTTTATCTTGTGGGGTATGCATGTTTATTACATTATTATTATTATTATTATTATTATTAATAATATTTCTTTGCTTAGAATACCATACAAGAAATATTAGTTCTATAAAAGTAAAAATTATAATTTAAGAGTATTGAAATTATGATAATTAATCATGATATAACTATTTTAAAATTGCTCATGTAGTGAGTTAAAGATTTATAACTATTTCTGGATAATTTTATTTTATTTCAAACTATGCAGTCAGTCACAAAAAAAACTGATTTTGGAAAATCTTCATCAATTGAAGATGTCAACATTGATTGGACTAATCAGTTTGATGGACCAACTGTTAAAAAAAATATAAGGTTTTTTTTATTATTTATTTAGAACTGTAATTAAAAAAATATAAGGTTAATTTCTATTTTTATCATGTTTAACGAAATAATTTTTTTTTAATTATGTTTTAAAGTTTTTGCTTTTTTGAATAGTAATGTACAATTTGATGATCAAGAGTTGAATATTTTTACGAGAAATTTTAATATTTAAAATTAAAATTTTGAACGACTATATAATTAATCATAAAATTGTAATTTATTATTATTAATACCACATGAGCACATAAGCACGTGGACCATATAATCATGGTCTACGACTTTATATATCTGTATTTTTAAATACTTATAAGTTATAAATTCATAAATAATTAACTAATTAGATAGTTATTGTTAATATTAATGATCTATTAGAATTAACTTTAACTTTTATACATTGAACATTTTCAGAATAATATTGTTCTTTTGAGTATAAAAAAAAAAAAAAAAAAATTATAAAAAAAATTCTCTTGTTCCAAAAAGTAAACAACTTAAAACATGATTGTATGATAGAATAATAAAAATTAATTTTTTTTTTTAAATAATTAAAAATTATGTGAAAAAATATTTTTAAAAACATATTAATACCTTTACTAGAAAAAGAGTATTTACCTTTTAAAAGAACCATTCTTGCATTATATATTACTGTATTTTAGTTATACTTATAAGTATACTTACAAGTTACAATCTACATATTGTATTCTGTTAGTTTTGTAGAAACGTGTTTTGTGATTATGTTAAATAGAGTAGAGCCAAGTTAGTAGTCACTCCCACTTGCGCAACTCAGCTATATACGAACCTTGGTGGCTTTCGGTTTAGTTAAGACAATGATAACAGCAATGTCTTTATTAATTTTCAAACATCCATGTATTATTATAAAATAATAAAAAATAATAATGTATTATTACCTATAATGCAGAAAAAGAGAGGAATAAGATTTTAATTTCAAACCTTTGTTTGGAACTGTTCAGACCTTTGTTTGTGTAGGAGACAAATTCATTTATTTTTATGGTTTATAAATTTTGAAACAGGTATTATATTATGTGGCAATCGAATTTATATATTATTTTTAGTGGAAATGGTAAGTATATTTTTTTTTCAATTGTGGTTTAAACTAAAAGAAAAAAACATTTAAATTAAAAAGAAATATATATATATTTCAAGGTCGCACATATTTTAGATAGTTATGTGAGCTCTGACCTACTATTTTATGTGCTGTATGTAAGTTTTTAACAGTCTTCGTGTAACTACCGTTTTGGAAACATCTTTTACTCGCAAATATTTTCAAGTTTTTATGATCCAATTTTAAATTTATTGAAGTATTTTAAATGTGAGATTAATAAAAGTTATATGTTGTTCATAAAAATTAAATCAGTTATAGTTAACTTAAAAACGTACGATTTAAAATTCTGTTTTATACTTACTATAATCAAGTTAAATGTAAGTAATTAATTATATTTAAATTAACATATTGTATTTTCTGAAGAGATTAGACTGATTTGAAAAAGTAATTATTTGTAATTATTTTTTCCAATAAAGGCAGAAGAAATTTTTTTTTTTAGAAATAAAAATGAATTTGTAAGGCTACTATAATACTTATAATTTTATTGTGTATATTATATAGATAGATACTATCTATGATTTAAAGTAACATTTTGAAATATAATGAAGTTATCATTTATTATTTGAATATTTGAAATATATCTAAAATAATTTGATAATAATGTTTGTATTTATAATCATTAAACATTTGACTTATCGTACTTATACAGTATCCTGTTATACACTCAACACTTTGATAAACTTTTATCATGATAAACATTATTTTTGGCTTTATTTTGTATCGTTTAAAAATTGTTAATTTATTACCTTTATCGGCTTTATCAATTAATTACCTATCAAATTTCAAACGATGTATATCACACAGGTTAGGTTAGGCACTCATAAGTTAAAATGATACATATTATTATTATTACTACACTATTGTTTATAGTTTAATAATATAAAACATATTAAAATTATTATTAATTTTATTTCTCCATGTATGTTATATTATTATTTATTACTAATTTCAGATTAACAAAAAAAAACTTAGAAGCATAAAGTAAAAATGAAATTTTTATCGATATTGGTACTTGTAGCAATTCATTGTGCTTTAGAAATAAAATCTTCAAATATACTGGTTTTTGTACCTTCACCTTGGAAGAGTCATATCGTGTCGTTTGAACCATTGTTTTTGGAATTGGCACACAGAGGTCATAATGTTACAGTAGTATCATCATTTCCTATGAAAAATCCACCTCCCAATTATACACAAATCGTTTCCAAATATGAGCTGGATTTGAGACCAGGTATTTAAAAAAACTAAACCAACTGAAACAAATATATTAAAATATGATATTATAAGTAAATACAAAAATTATAATTTAGTTTATCTAGTATAAAAGATGTTACGTTTATTTTTATTGAATAATATAATAACATTACTAATCTTTCTTTCTTTATAACCTTATCTTTTATGTTAAATATTTTTTAAATTAAAATATATTTAATTGATACAGGTACATTGATAACTAACACAAAATCATAACAATACAGCCTTAACCAGTTATCCATATCTGTTTTCAGTTTATTGTTAGTAATATGATTATAATTTTAACGCAATTAATAGATTTTAATTTTTATATTATTTAATTTTAATTTTAGTAACGGACTCTATAATGCAAAATAGTAACAAATATCTATTTTTTTTGGAAGAAATATATATACGAAATATATTTGGTATTGATATCACCAAAACTTATGTATCAGCTCCAGAGGTACAAAGGTTTATCAAAGAAGATCAAACCAAGTTTGATTTGGTAATAATAGAATCATTTTTCCAAGATTGTACCGTAGCCATGGGTCACAAATATGGTGCACCAGTAATTAGTATTATTCCAGTAGCGCCTTTCGTTTCCATTTCTCGTCATGCTGCCAATCCCTCAGATTTTTCTTATATTAAAGATTTTAAGTTGAACGCTGGCAAATCAATTGATTTCCAATATCGATTGCTTAATACATTGTTTGGTTTATACAGTTTGTTTATTGAACCAATCACGTATATCCCACTATTAGAAGAATTAATGGATAAGCATTTTCAATACCCTGGATATGAAAACAGACCAAAGATGACAAAGATGCTCGAAAATATATCGCTCAGCTTTATTGATTCCGATGTATCAATTCTTAGCCCACGACCTTACGTTCCAAATTTCATCGAAATTTCTGGTATTCACATACAACCTACAAAGGAAATGAGTAAGGTGCTGTTTTTTTTATTTGAGTGTTTGTAACATAACAAATTTACACTTAGTAATATATTTTGTTTCATGCGGCAGACTCTGCAGAACTTCATGGACACAGCTAAAGCTGGAGTTGTGTACTTAAATTTTGGCACTTTATTAGATATAGCTAGACTACCGAAACCTACTCTGGAAGTTTTCGTAAATGTTTTGGGACGACTAGAACAAAAAGTTTTGTTCAAATGGACTAATAACGACACCCAAGGATTCCCACATAATTTTTACGTCGACTCTTGGTTTCCACAATTAAATATTCTAAGTAATAATTTATATGAAATTTAAAATCGTTAAGGTATTTTTAATTGTTCTGATATTATTAACTTTAGGACATCCAAATTGCAAGCTTTTTATTACACACGGGGGAATTCATGGCATAATGGAAACAATAGATGCTGGAGTTCCGTTTATCGGGTTTCCCTTTTTTGGGGATCAGTTCCAAAATTTAAAAATTAGCCAAGAAAATGGCTTTGGACTTATTAATGATATTCATACATTGAATGAAGATACTTTTGAAAGAGACGTTAAATTAATATTGACTGATATGAGGCAAGTACCTATACTATGATTTTACTATACAAACGTAAACAATTAGTATGTGATACTAATTTAAAATACAATAATATTAGTTATTTTGTACAGAGTGGACAAGTAAATTACAATAATTAACTTGAGAGTTTAGATTGCTATAGTGGTGGACCTAGGATTTTGTTTTAGGCGGGGGGATATTTTTTGACATTTTATGTCTTTTCTTTGGCACATAGATTTGAAAAGCGTAACGGAAATCGCGTTACCGAAAAAGCGATACGATAAATTATCTGCTTTGGCACACAGAATAGAAAAGTGTTATGTTATGTTACGGTTACCCTGGTTACATAGTTACCCCTGGTAACGGTTTCCAAAGACACAGAAGACATAAAATGTGTTACTTCATTGCAGACTCGAATGCA
Source organism: Aphis craccivora (assembly GCA_009835225.1). Classification (NCBI taxonomy): domain Eukaryota; kingdom Metazoa; phylum Arthropoda; class Insecta; order Hemiptera; family Aphididae; genus Aphis; species Aphis craccivora. The sequence goes on from VUJU01001617.1 coordinate 13,143, forward strand.
ATATGATTTAAAATTTTTTTACATTAGTACATTGTGAATCGTGATTATAAGTTTTACGTCACAGTTACATTTTTACACATCTTAATGGTCATGGGGGGGCCCCCGGTCAGAGTGTCAGACCCATCTGGTCCTCTTCTTAAATCCACCACTGGATTGCTAGGTACGTTAAGTTATACTCTTAAAACTAGTTATTAATAATATATTATAGATAAAAATAAACTTAATTCGATTAAAAAATAATAGGATTATTTAGAATATTTTTCTATACATTTCCGTGTTTTAAGAAAACATTATTTGTGTTGATTTTTTTAATATTTTAAATGACTTTGTAAAAATTCATAGTCACATTTATAATGTACTTATTATTAATTTTTTCTAATTGACTAGATTGATAACGATTTATCTAAAATATTTATCGATAAAATTATCTATAAAACAACAACTTAAAAATAAAGTTGTATTAAATTTTTAAGCTTTTAGTTAATTTAAGTAATTGTATAGAATAAAAACTAAAAAAAAATTTGATTTAAAATACTTATAATTACTTAAAAATTAGCGTATCTGTTTTAAAATTTGCATTACTTAAAAAAAAAAAAATGATAATTTATGTAGTATTGAAATATTTCATGCAATGGAACTAATAAAGAAACCAGATTCTGTTGAAATTTGGGTTCAATAAATTGTTGATTAATAAGGACTCTAACATATTTAATGATATCAAATGGATATAAGTTCATATACAGCTAAGTCTGTATTGAATTAGATTATTATTGAGTGTATTTTTTTTTTATGTGGTTCAAACTATAAAATTTTCTGGTTTCTCTAAAAAAAATTTGACATCTTTGTCAAAATCGGTTGAGTAGTTTTTGTGTATACAACTTATACGCCTACATTCATTTTTATATAATATATAGATTATTTAAAAGTCTCTTTTATACCCGTAAAAAGAGGCAATTTTATAAAAGAACAAAAAAAATATTAGATTTTTGTGAGCCAAAACAAAATGTATATGTGAGCCGTCTTACGACAGCCTATAGGGTGGAAAAACGAAGCTATATAAACACTTCTCAAGTCTCAATAGAATATGAGTGCCAATTGGTTTAGTATTCTCCATTTTCTCAATCTATATTATCATATATTATATTATGTGTATATAATTTTATTTTATCATTATTTACATTTTAGACTGTACATTTCATGACATTTTTTTGATGTATCAAAATAATATAAGTATTGTCGGTTTGGTTGGGAGGTTGATGGCCCTTATTTCTGTTAGTATAGGGACCTAAGTGGTACAGTTAGAATACTACCTACTGGTTTTATGTTTCTATAGTTATTATTATTTTTTTTTTTTGAACTGTGATCAAAAAAAAAAAAAAAAATCAACTTGGACGAAAACTGTTGTTAAAGTGAAAATTCAAATTTTTCTAATACTAAGTTATTTTTAAATTACTTTAGGTTTACAGAAAATGCAAAAAGAATGTCCACAATATTTCATGATAGGCCGATGTCAGCTCTTGATACAGCAGTTTATTGGGTGGAATACGTTATTAGACATAAAGGAGCTCATCATTTACGTTCTGAGGCTGTGAAACTAACATGGTACCAATATTTATTATTAGACGTTATTTTGTTTTTTATTGTTATTTCATTATTATTAATTTACATCTGTTATTTTATTACCAAATGTATTATGAGATCAATACTTAAACTGTTCATCAAACAAAAAACAGATTAACATTTAGCAAAATAAAATTATACTCAGAGTCGTGCCGTCATAATTTGGCGCCCGGAGCAAAATTAAAAATATTCGCCCCTTTCATTAATTTCTTATTTAACCTTTTACCTTTTGTCACTCCCTTAAAATTTGCGCTCGGGCATATGTCTCTTTGCCCTCCCCCCAGTAGCGCAGCTCTGATTATACTTATTGAAATATATTTTTTCACTTTATAATGCCATTTACTTGGGTTATCTATAAACAATAAAAGTTATTTTGTTTGATTTTAGCTTCTATATATAATATACCATTATTGAACGAATGTTACATTATTTACAAACAAGTTACTTAAGTTAACAAAAAAAAACTATTTTCCTAAAGTTGTAAACAATAAATTACTTATTAAATGCTTATTATTATAACTATATAAAAGTTATAAGGTGATATTAAAAAAAATGTAAGATAGTTTTATACTTTTTTATTATTATACTTCAACTGTCTAAAAATATGTTATGATGCATTATTATGACATGTTTTATATATTTTAAGTTTAAAAAAAAATATATATTATTTATTTTTAAGTACTTTTTACTGTATTGTATATTTATTACTAAAATAATTGTACTTTGTTATAAATTATAATATATTATGATTTTATTAATGATATTTCTTTCGTCAACCAATTTAATGTTGCTATTTATATTATGGTTATGTTGTAGTTTTATAAAGAAATATGAGTAAGCTTAGTTCTAGTTAAATTTTTACATTTTTTTTAGTCAACCAAATTATACAAATAAATATTTTTTGAGTACAGTGCTTTTGTTTCCAGATAGAATGTTACTTAATATCCAGTTTCACTTGTTATTTTTTAAATTAAATTAATATTCAATTCTACATTGGTAGCACCTACTACTTATATAATCCCATACCTACCTAATGTATAAAAATCATATTATTTTATATTTGTTTTAAATTTGTCCTATATTATAGATATTTATTATAAAGAAAAAAAAATATTTGAGTTTTTTTGTTTTGTTTTTATATGTTAGGAGGAAATATGGAATGATACTAATAAAATAATAAATTGTATTATTGGCAACCAGGGCGTATTAAATATTTATAAAAAATCCTTCAGCTTTACCCATTTATTATCATTATCTAAATAACTAAAATAATTAATAATAAAGCAACGAATTTACATTAAAAAGTAAATAACTATATATACTTAACCGATAAATAAATATTGACGTTGGTAACTACGTTCAGGAATATTGTAAGAAAGGGTGAATGGTTGGAAACGATGGTGATATAACAATAGTTATTAACTTTTTTATAGACCTAATACAATAGATTATTGGATAATGGTACTTGAAAAATAAATTGTTATTGATATCGAATACCAATTCAATAATCGAGTTTTAGTTCTCTTACAAAAAAAAAAAAAAAAAAAATACTTATTTCATTAAGGAAAAATATGAAGATTTATTTAATTTCATAATATTATAGTTATATTGTTATAATAGACATTGGTTAATTTTATGATTTTTGAAATTAAATTAGAATAATAATATATAATATGTGCAGTGAAACCTCCCTTATAACGGAAATATTATTTTTGTTACTTATCTATAGGAAAACCGGTAAATAACGGTCACTTATATGGGGCTATAGTTCGATCATATTTATTGTAATTAATAAAGTATATTTTATTACAATGTGCATTTTCCATATCATTATAGAATAATATCGTTTGAAATGGCCATCTCATTCGGTAATTGATTTTATTTTAAATAATTATACATATTAGTATATGCATATATACAATAATATAAAATATATACGTAATAATATATGAGTATTTCATTGACCATTGTTTCAGTATATTTTGTAATTGTTTATTTTTTAGTGTTCTTTCCCTTATCCAAATAGCGAACAACATTTCAATGACTGAAAATGTCTGGTATTTATATGTAGATATCACTGTAATATAAATTTCGTAATTTCTTGTGATTTGAATAAAATAAGTTCTAGTTTATTTATATAAATGGGTAGTAAATAAAATGTATGTCGACTATTAAGAGATTTGATGAACTCAAGCTATTTTCTTGAATTGAGTCATGACTGTGTGGTGATTGAACAGTGCGCCTCTCTCTGACACTGTGACACCGACACACCGTGAAAAGTGTGACAAACGTGAAGGATGAACCAACCACTCTCCCGTACGGCTAGTCGTAATCGGTCACAGTTTGGACATTTAAGGGGTGGTGAGCTAATCTCCCACTACCGAATTTGACAGACAGAAGGCTAGCCGTCAGATACTCGAGGTCTCCGCTCAGAATTGGATTCTGGAGACACCAAGGTTCGCTGGAGAATTATACGGTGAGATGTTGAGTGGCTACTCGACTGTCAAATTACAATAACACTCAACAACGCATGGAACTTACGGATTTGATGGTTTTAATATGACTACTGGAGATAAAAAGGATCTTATTACTGTCAAGGAGCGGGTGAATTTTTATTTTGACTCTTCTATAAACCAAGATACAAACATTCTTTACATTTTTAAACTAGCTTAAGGTGTTCGAACCCCTACAATCATCACAGTTACTCCAACTGCCGTCTGCTTACTATTATAAATTATAACACTTCTTGACTGTTCTTTGTGATATAGTGAGCCCCGTAGGTATCAGAAACGTACTGACGTCATCTATTTGATCCGTTGACTATGGTTTTTCTACTTTAATTTTTTTACCAAAGTTTTAATTAAATTTATTTGTTATGGATTACAGGAATATAAAATGCACCTAACTAATTAAGATTTAATATTTAAATTCAAACATATTTACATTTTATAAATAAGTAATACAAAGTAATCATACAGCTATTATTTGTAAAAAGTAAAAATAAAAAAATAATGTTATTTTCAATATCTCAAAAATATTGATTTTATTTTATTTTTTTATAATTTCGAATTCAGAAGAAGTTTTACAAATAATTATTTAAACTGTATGACAATGTAAGTTCTAGATTTATTTCGATGCCATTTTTTTAGTTTTGGTGTGATGTATTTTTGTATAAATTAACAAATAATTAACCTCATTTGTGAAATTGTTTCTAATTTCGATAATTTATTAATTTTTTTTTTCTAATTTCCATGTTGATATCATTTTAATATTTAATGAATTTAGATGAGTTCTCAGAATTTGGTTTTTGTACCCCATCTAGAATTTTTAATGAATTTAATTGAATTTAGGCAAATGAACAATTCGTAATACTCTCTGTTTAATGTTTCACTAGTTATATAAGATTTTATATAGAAAGAGCCGACACAGAAGTTGTGTACTTCAATTTCGGTACTGTGTAATGATGCACGTGACTAGCTTACAAAAAAAGTTTTGAATATGTATCAAGCTGATTGAAACAGTTGTTCGTGTTCAAATGGATTAACAACGACACGCAGACTAACTTTAAACAAGTATTGTGGGATAATTTTTTCGTTTTCTCTCGGTTTTCACATGTTAGGACACGAAATGTTGAGTATGAAGTTAGATGAAATATTATTAAATTCGTTTTGTCAAGTTACCTATTAATAGTTTTCAGATTGGTATTAATTTATTTGAGGCGTTAGAAACATTTAAACTGTGTGATTTATTTTATAATTTCAGAGTGAATCATACTCCATAGAAATATTAATTTTATTTATTTATTAAATATGTTAATGTAAGTATGTTTATATGTTTGAATTAAACAATATTGTTTTAGAAATTATATATTTAATATTGCATAGCTTACGATTGAAAACCAGTACACTTTGATTTGAACGTTGTATTTATATTTGAATATTATCATAATATAATATATTGCATCTTAAAATGTCCAATAGTATAAAAATAAAATAAATGGCTAGTCTTTTAATAGTAATGGGAGATTGTTATTATGTTATTACATTTTAATATATAAAATAATAACTAAATGTATTTTTATATTAGGTATCAAAGATAGTTTAAGCAAAAATTACAAGTTTTCAGAAAAATCTCACATATAAAATTACTGTAACTATGAAAAAAACGACTTACTTGCTGTGAGTATTATATTAAAATTGTTTGATGGTAGTAAGCAATCGTTTTTAATAATATAAATGAAAAACAAAAAAAAAGAAGTTATGTTCCTTAACCGATAGCTTTAATTGTAGTCAAATTATCAAAATAATTAAAACGTTTCGACACAGATAAAGTTCTTCCCACTACTATTTAAAATGTTGGTAATTTTAATATAAATATCGAGGGATTAAGGTCATAACATGCAGAACAGTTTTAACTATGTTACGGGTGTATAAGACAGAGACAACGCGTACGGATTTGGCGTTTTCTTAAATAGATTTAGATTTTAGAATAAGATACTTTGAAGTTCGATGCATAATGGGTAATAGAAAATACTTGATCAAACAACTGAAATATCTATCATTTTGTAGTTAATTGCTTAAGTATTAAACTGTCAAATCGGTGCCGGTATGAGTTCAAAATGGATTGTATTTTGATAGTATTATTTTTAACCTATTAAAAGATAATAAATAATTTGTTAGTCATGGTTTTTAAACGAAACATTTTTTAATGTTATTTCTCGTCCAACGTGATATTTTTTTAAATGTATGCTGCCAATTAATAACTGATAAATACTAAAATTAAAGTTACGATTATCATTTAAAATTTAATTTTAATGAATATTATATTTGTAAAATGTATATGGAAAAATAACTAATAATTTGAAAAGTTTATTAGGTACTTATCTTTTGTAAATCAGTCATTTAACTTGTTTTATATCTTCAATCTTGAAAACGTTTTACGAGGTATAATTTATGAGTATTTTATATTTTGTTTTAGCTTAAGTATCTAAACCAATATTATTACAGTTGATGTATCTTGGATATTTATTTAGCTAAAATATATTGCTTAAAGTTGTCATAAATAGGGACAAAATATTATACCTAGGGTTTGCATGTTGATTTCTGTGCTTATGGTTTTAGCCTTTAGGAAAAACACAAATCATTCATTCTTTATTCGTTTCACAATCACGAGAATTTAAATATAAATTTTTTTCTGCATATTTTTCTATATTTCAGTAACTTAATGGAACCTATTGATAATTTAAAAATATATTTTCGTATGCATGGACTCTGAACGGAGCAATTAATGTATTGGTTTTACAATAATTTGTGTAAATATAGTTATATTTTATCTATATTATGTCCATCATCTTTTGGAATACTTGTCAATAATTTTTTCTTAAGTAATTTTAAGTACAAAATTAGGTATTAAATATTAAAATGAAAAATAATTAATTATTTATTGTTTGGTTATATTTTCTATTTAGTATTTTAATAATCAGTTCGTATGTGGCGTCCGTAGCATGCACATTAGTTTTGCTACGCTCCGTCATTTCATTCAACATTACATTATTTTTACTTACATTTGTTGCGTCTAAAAGGTTCAATTAGTGTTAAAATGAATATTCAAGTATCAGTTATATCTTATTTAAGCAAAACTTGTTCTTACATCAATATGTGAAGATTTCCTGATCTAAACGTAACGCATTATTATTTTGTTATTATTTTATCGTATTAGTATTATTTTTATTTTTATATTACACATTACAATATTGTCGCTAATGCTATTCGTTATCGCTTCGGTCACTCCGTCGTCGTTTATCGCGCGTCGCGCTCGGCGGTCTATCAAGACTTTGCCCCTTACCTGCAATGTCACTATCTTCTACACTCCCAATCAAGGACAAAGATAAAATTAATAATTCTAAGTTAATTACTACTAAGACAATTAACGGCGACTCCAGCAATCAACGGACAATCAAATTTAATACAAATAAATCAGCTGCTACGAACGCCTCTGATAAAATGGACACTTCAAATAATGATAACTCATCGTCGGGCGGATGGAGTACATCTACGACAAATAAAACTAAAAGAATTCATTCAAATTCTTCGATCCGAGTTCGCCATGAACGCCGACAAATAAAAACAAAAAACTATTCTTTTCCACAAATCGGTATGAAGTTTTATCGCAAGATGATCCTTCGTCCGTATCTCCGTCGAATGATAACAATACAGTTCCTATTTAAAATCCTATAGATACTATGAATGTCGCACCAAAAGTTCTACGACCGCCTCCAATTTTTGTAAGAGGCTTATACAACTTTCCTGACCTATGCACTAAGCTTATCGAACCCATCGGAGTAGATAATTTTTATTGCAAATCATCAACAGATCGAGTGAAAATAATGACAACAAACCCAAAATCGTATAGAGCATTGGTTCACTTCCTGAGAGACCAAAAAGCAGAATTCCATACTTTTCAATTTAAGGAAGACAAACCATTACGAGTTGTGATTCGAAACCTCCATCCAACTACACCAACTGAGCTAATTAAATCTGAGTTCGAAATGCACTTATTTGAAGTTATGCAAGTCTCAAGTGTTCCTCATAAGGTAAATTAACATCCATTACCTTTATTTTTTGTGGACCTTGAACAAACTGATCAGTCCAACAACATATACAATCTCACGTCATTACTTCATACGTTAATAAAAGTGGAAGAGCCATACAAGCCCAAATAGCAAATATACATGTACAAGAAACATAATCAGTTAACACACCCACCCGCTGCGAATTATACCTATGCTCAAGCTACTTCAAACTCCAACGCAAATAATACAGTTCCTCCTCCTCCAGATATTAATATACTATTAGCGAATTTCATGAATGAGTTAAAACAATTAATAAGTCCATTAATAACTCTTCTCACTAAAGTAGTCTTAAATCTTTTAGATAAAAAATAATACCCTCTTCTACAAGTAGCTCTATTTTAATTCTCCAATTTAATGCCAACGGTCTTAAAAATCACGTAAATGAATTGCAATTAGTCCTTCAGGAAAAGCGCATAGACATTGCGCTATTTTCTGAAACTTATTTTACTAAACACTCCTATTTTCCTATTACTGGATATAATCTTTTGAAATCAAACCACCCGGACAATACAGCCCATGGAGGTGCTGCGATTTATATCGCATTTATTATAAGTCATCCCTGCTGTATCAGTCACTTCCGAACTTCTGTCAACCCTATTTAAAATCATGTGCCATTCTACTAAATCTCAATATTATACCAACTACAATAGCAGCAATCTATTCCCTTCCAAGACATAATATAAACATACAAAATTATTTTGATTATTTTAGTACTCTTAGTCATAATTTTATGATAGTGGATGATTATAATGCTAAACATATTGACTGGGGCTGTCGTGCAAATAACCCTAGAGGTTTGGTACTTTATAATTATACAAATCTGGAAAGCTAAAATATTCTAGCTCCACCAGGACCAACATACTGATCTACTTTCCTACGTAAAAAGCCTGATATACTAGATATCATTATCTCCAATACACCATCAAACTTATTCCTCACGACTGTAAATCTTCTTGAACCCACCTCGGATCACTCAGCCGTACTTTTAACAGTCAGTGCTTCACCACCAATCCACTCTTCACCACCTAAACTATTTCACCCGAATACAGATAGGTGTAGATTTCACGATATAGTCGATCAAAATATAGATATGAAAGTGAGTCTCCAATCACCTCAAGAAATTGATGATTTAATAAATAAGTTAACAAACGTAATTCAATCAGCAGCTTGAGAGGCTACACCTACTCAAGCGCAGTTTTAAAATAATTCCTTCTCAATTCCAGAATATATTCGCATCCTGATAGCTAACAAACGCAGAGCTAGGGCCTTGTTTCAATGCTCTTGCCTACCATCACATAAACAAAACTTTAATAGTCTGGCTAACTCTTTAAAAAAAATACTACCTAAACATAAAAACCATCTTCAAGTCAATTACCTTACTAATCTATCACCAAATAAAAGTCTTTAGGATGCTACTAAAAAGTCCCTAAAAACGCAGTACCAAACACCCCGTTAGTTAAATCAGATGGCAGTTTCGTCTCCTCAGATGCTGATAAAGCTGAACTACTTAAAATACACTTAGCTGACACTTTTAATCCTCACACTGAGATACAAACTCCTCAAAATACCAAGTTAGTTAAACAGTACCTAGATAGCCCCCTTCTTTTCTATCTACCCACTAAACCATTTACTCCAAATGATGTTAAATATGATATACAGAAATACAGTCTTAAGAAATCTTCAGGCTATGATTTAATAACTGCGAAAGTATCCAGGTGCCTCACAAAAAGAGCAATCATTCTCCTAACAGTCTTATTTGATGCTGCACTAAAATTAACATATTTCCCTTTACTTTGGAAATTTTCAATCATCATTATATTCCATAAACCTAAAAAGCCTCCTGATCTACCTTCTTCCTATCGAAATATAAGCCTCCTGCCCTTCTTCGTAAATATTTTTGAAAGACTAATACTAAAAAGAATCCTTTTTGTATCTACTCTAGTAACGTACTTCCTAATACTCAATTTGGTTTTCGTGCCAATCACTCTACAACACACCAGTTGCATAGATTAGTTGACGCCATATCCTTTTCATTTGAAAAAAAAAATACTGTTCGTGCGTTTTTCTCGATGTGTCTCAAGCGTTTGATCGTGTCTAGCACGAAGGCCTTCTCTATAAATTAAATTTTTTTCTTCCACCAACATACTACTTACTGATAAAATCATATCTAACTGACCGTCAATTCCAAGTCAGGTTTGGTTCTTCCATTTCAAACATTGCAAACATTAATGCAGGAGTCCCACAGGGTGGCATACTTTCGCCAATTTTATATAATATATATGCCGCTGATCAACTTACCTCTCTAAATACAACTGTAGCCGAGTTTGTGGACGACAAGGCAATTATAGCTATGCATGAAGATCAAATTTTTGCTTCCCTAAACCTTCAACATCACCTTAACCTATTGTCTAACTGGTACGATAGTTGGAGAGTTAAAGTAAATCAATCTAAATCACTGCACACTACCTTTACTCTTGGCCTTCATCTCTGTCCTGAAGTTTCCTTAGCCGAAATACCTATACCTTCATCTCAATCTGTTAAGTATCTAGGACTGACCATTGATCGTCGCCTTACCTGGGCGCAACATGTAAGGGAAAAAAACTCGCCTTAAATGCACGTATCCAGTTGCTCAAAACACTATAAACTAACAAACATACTAAATTAAATATCAAATTGCTTATTTACAAATCCTTAATTAAGCCTATGCGGACATATGGCCTCCAACTGTGGGGTAATGCCAAAAAATCCGATCTCGACAAAATACAAACCGTTCAAAATAAAGTCTTGCGTTCCATCACCAATGCCCCGCCCTTTATATCTCTAATTTTACTCTCCACACCGACTTAAAAATGAAAAATATACACGAAGAAGCTCACACGTATTATAAACGCTTTTTTAACAAACTGTCTGGTCACTCAAATCCTCTGATATACGGCCTAGCTACTCATACAATTCCTGGAAACCCTCCACGGCGTTTAAAAAGAAACTGGTGCAAAGATCTTCTTAATGAATAACGAGAAAAAAAAATATTTAAGCAAAAGGAAGTGCGATCACTAGATGGTTTCTTCCCTCACCCTATTCATGTTTTTTTTAATATAATGTAGCACATATACTTATTATGCCTTTGGGTATAGATTGTATATTTTATAATAAAATTATATATAAAAAAAAAGTATTTTAATAATAATAAAAAGCATTAAATATTTGAATTTTGTTGTTTTTTAAAAAATCAATAAGCCGTATAAAATTTAGAATTATAAATACTCGAAATGTTCACCAAATGTTTATATTTTCTATATAAAGTATAATTTTTAAGAGATATTTATCTTTTTGAGTTATTTATAGACATTTATAATTTCTAAAACAGTTTTTTTCTTTGAATGTCAATATAGATCTTTGCTTTGATATAAACCTTGAAAGTGTAATACAAGGTTCTTTATATAATATGTTGAAACTAAAAATAATAAAAATCTGAACTTTTTATCTCGTGAATATGTTAAACTTATTTTACTACTTCAGATTTTAAGTTTTGTGATAAATAGTAAATTATCCAAAATTAAATTACGAGTGTTTGCGGCATATTTTTTTGAGTATAAATTGTTTAATACAATTACCAAATAAATTTAATAATCATAATAATGTGTCTGGTTACGACGTATATCAGTTCATCGCTTACGACAAGTGAATTACTTTTTATATAGTTTATAATGTATATATTTTAAAGCATACTATTTCATTACAACACACCTACAAAAATTGGCAAATGGTGATAATGAAATAGTACCTTAATACTTTCCTTTAAATCGAGAATGTTATTTCATCAAAGAAAAATGCTACAAATTTATCTCACTCTTAATAATTTTAAGTGTTTGGAAGCGAACTAAATAGGTACGTAATTCTAAGAAAAATATATTATAAATAAAACTGACTCCAGAAGAATGTGAAGTTTGATGCTGTAAATTATAAAAATGCGTACTTTGTTTTTTAATACACACAATAGTGTAAAAAATTGAGAAAAGACCATATTATTTCTTAGAAAAATGTATTTTTTATAATTAAAAAAGAGTCTATTAAAAAATAACTTATTACTTAGGAATATATAAAATTGTAATGCTTAATTTAAAAATTTAACTAATTTTTCTTATTATGTCAGTTAAAATTTTATTTTTTAACAGATTTAATCATATCTATGTAAACAATTATTAAGGAAATTATGATATGTCACATAGTAATAATATAAATGATATAATATTATGATATTCAATAAAATAATTATTTCATCTTAGTTTGTTAGGATTTATTTATTCGTCTAGAAATTATGAGTGAAATCACTAAGAATTTCTCAGTGTTATACATGGAAGTTGACAATAAGTTGGGTTCTCAAAAAGAGAGATGAAAGACACGTCAAATATAAGAGTGTTTGTATGAAATTTTCTGTAATATTTTTATGTATGTGATAAATAAGCATAGGAATTATAGAATTTTAAAAAGATTTTTTATAGGTATGTAAACAAAAGTTGCTTAAGGATAGATCATCATATAGACAAGACACCAAAGATGTTTTGATTAGAATGACTAAAAGCTTGTTATTTATATTTTATACTTTCATACATCTCATAGTTTGGTACTATTGTATTAAAAATCATAATTGAAAATAGGACTTTTATTTGCTGGTAGAAATTTAGTTTCGAATGGGATATTCGATTTAAAAAGATGTCAAAGTTTGTGGAATCTTATGTTGAGAGATTTTCGTTTTGTTATGTAATTGACCGCGGTGTTAGTCTTTTTTATTTTTATTAAATACAATTCGTACCAATGAGAATAAAAAAAAATATATGAACTGACTCGCTTACATTACATTATTTGCTTTTTATAACAACCAATTTCAATCTATGTAAATGCACATTCATGATATTATAATAAATCCACCTTGGCAATAACTTATGTTTTATTTTTCGTAACTTATCATTACATTATATAAGTATTTAATGTTATCAAATTTACCTAATATAGATTTCAAAAAAAAAAAAATAATAATAATAATAATAATAATATTAACACCAATCATAGTTAAATACTTATTAATTTATAGTGAATTATTAATTAATCTCAAAAAGGAAAATTGTATATATTATTTTACCAAATTTATCGTGTGAAAAATATTAGGTATTCGTTAACAATTCAATTCATAACATAGATAATCACTAACTCCATTAGTTTATGAATTTTATTTTGATTTCAGCATTTATTTTTTATATTGTGCAATACATCAATTTCTTATAATTATAAAAATAATTAATAGTTTAAATACCTAAGTTTAGAGAAGTGTCAATGATAATAATATGTACAAATGTATGTGTAATATAATATAAGCCACTAAAAACATGCATTTATTTTTTAATAAAAAATAGTTTGTTATAAGATTAATATCTAAAGTATTGTTTTATCAATAATAAATGTTGATAAGAAAATTTACTCTGAAGAAATATTTTATAAAAACAGTGGTAGTATTTTTAATTATAGAAGTTTGATAACGAATCCAATAAGTAATAAATAAATACATCTATATAAATTAATTATAGTGAATTTTTTCACACGTGTATAAACTTTTACTAATTGAAAAGTTAATTTCTATTACTTAGTATAAGTATTTTATTCTTATTTGCCCTTCACCCTTAACTATATGAAGTCAACCATATTGTTATAGACATAATAATATAATTGGCATATTTCGTATACATTTTTACAATTTTTGATCCTAATAATATCTAACCTAGAGCTTTAAAAATACCATTTTTATTACTATTTATAAGTAAAAAATTTAAATAAAAGATAGCTCACTGTTCAATATGCGCCAATAGAATACATTTAGTTTCATCATTCAAATAAGTGTAAAATACATTAACTACTGTTTCCATGTAATAGTATGTGGGATGATTTTCCTACTTCGTGATACCGGAGATAGAGCAAATAAAATAAAAACTATTGACTAAAAATGGAGATTAGTATGGCGAAAACCTTGTTTACATTTTATGTACTAAAAATAAGTATTTAAAAATATTTAAAATATCTATTAGTGTATGAAAATAAAAATTTTAGGTAAAATTTCACCACTCTCCTCCGAAATTAAATGGCTGAGTTATAAACTTGTAATGTAATGTACGTCAATATATTTTAAGCAACGACATATAACTATAAAAATGATCTATGAATTAAAACAAAATATAGATAATATTAAATATTTAATAGACTTTCTTTTAAAATTTTTACTAAAACGATTGGAAAATAGATGTCAAATACAATTTAATTATTTATTTTGTCCAATTTCCTATGAATTTTTTGTTCTTCACCAGTAATGTATGAGAATATCTCGTTTTATTATCACTGTGAGGATTTTAATTAACAAGTGACCAATAAATCAGTGAAAAAATCTATCATCTACATCTTATATATACCCACTATATAATTTAGTAAGCTGTATTAGGTAAATATAATTTGTATTTACTACGGCTATGTAACTTATTTTTTTCTTGTGAATATTAACGAAAACGTCATATTTTATTTTTGATTATAAAAATATAGATGGATATATTATGGTGTTTAATTGTTTAAATATCTATATTTTATTTTGCATAAGATTACTTAACATTAAATGATTAGCTTGAAAATTATAAAAATAAATATTCTATACAACTGAAAATAATTTTACACAAAAAGTATTTTTTTACTACATTAAACTGAATATACCCACTTTTTTTAATAAAAAAAAAATCAAATATGATTTACTACATTATTAAATGGTAGTATATTGGTATTTCTATTCACGTGATCATCGACACAAACTTGAGAGGTAAATAATATAATTTAATTATATTATTCAAAAATGCTGTATAATATAATCACTTTTTTATTTCTATTGAAATCCATATGCACTAGTTTTTTTATTAAATCCATACTTACAGCATTGATATTGATACATTATTTGATTTAGAATGAATATATAATCGTATTAAGTTCAATACAATGTAATAAATTTATTTTTAACCATGAAAGGACATGTTATACGGGCGATTAGTGTTACGTCACAAATGTTATAAATCCTTATAAAATGTCTAAATTGGATCCAAACAAATATTTTGTACTACCTATATGAAAAGCATATACTTTTAGAAAATTTGAATAAAATTGTAGTTTAAACTTTCAATTTACGCGATTTTTCATTAAACTATGCACAGTGCATAAGTACACAGAAACCTTAAGAATTAATCAATTCTGCTTAAGCACCTTGTAAATAACGTGTAAAATATTAATTTAAGTGATATTATTACATTGCAATAGTCTTTGTTTGGATCCAACGGATCCATTGATAAGATTTGTACATGTGATAAGAACGTGTATGACGTAGCACTAATCACCCGTATTTATTATGTTTAAATTCTTATTTTTTATAATACACGTACTACGTAGTATAAAATATCAGAAGAGAGTTCCGAGACATTGTCAAATAGTACTAAGATTAAAAAAATGACACAAAGTGTAGTTCTATAATGGCATTTATACGTAATGTTATAATACACATTTTATAGGTATTAAAAATATAAATTTTTAAATATAACAGTGTAGATAGAATGTAAAATTTTACTGAATAAATGAGTCGCTTATTTAATCTGTTTGTCCTTTTGATAAAAAAATTTATTTTAAAAATTTGCAGTTTTCGAAATATTCATTTTTATTCTATTTATCATTGTCTTTGCTATCATTTTATTTAAAGTGATTTTAAATCGCATCAAATAAATATACATACAAATCTTTAATATTTTTTTCTTAATTATTATATAACTTTAAAATCAATAAATTTAGTTAATGATTCAATAATCACTTAACCTATTCAATAATATGAGTAGGTATAATAATATCGATAATATTTTAGAAAATAATAATTCTATAAACCAATATTTGGTAACTATTTATTTTATTATTATATATATTATATACATTTTGGGAAAAATATTCAATCATCTTTAATTATTTTTATGAAAATTATAAAAATGTATTAAACCAGAAAACTTGTAAGTTTTGTTACTATTTATTTTTAAATATTTATACTAGACGGTAATTTAAACACACAAAGTTAATTCAACAAGTGTAATCACTTTATACATATCTTTTATGTCTTTATGTTTCAAGGATTTACCTTTTTATTGATTTTATATTAAAATTACAAGTACCTACTTTTTACTATTATATTTTAAATATTTTCACAATATTATTTTAATATTTTTTATATGTAATAAAATTTGTAGTTTAAGGTTTTTTAAATATATTTTTAATATTGTGATATTATAATTTATAATATTTAATACTTTATATGATACGTATTAAAAAATTTAATTTTTATTTAAAGCAGTTGGCCATTCAATGCAAAATTTAATAGAAAAATAATATATTTAAATTTATGGCGATCAGCTCAGTCATGTTGATTAATTTAATTACTACATAGTTGTATCATTATGTAATTTTTTTTTGTTTCACTGAAAAGATGTTTTATAAAAAAGTATCAAATAAATTTATCTTGTAAAATTATTGCTTCTTTCATACTTAAGAAGAATTTCAGGAAGAATAACGTCAATATTGAGAAGAAGAAATTAGAAACCTTTATTTTTATCGGTAACCTAATCGTTCAATGTTTAAGTATATAATAATATCAATAATTATAAACTGTAAGTTATTTTTTGTATAAACTCGAGGAACCATATTATTAGATGATATTCAAATAATCAAGATAAGTAATCCTTTTTTCCTTCAACAATGCAATTGTTCAAAATATAATTTTTGAAATTTGTATATATACTCTTTTAAGACCATATTTTCAAATATTTCAGATTTTCTTATTACTAAACGAGTAGATGGTGGAGATATAAACATTTAGTTTCAAAAAAAAATCCTTTTTTTGTTGTAAATTATTTATTGATTTTTTTTTTTTTTTTTTTTTTTAATATTGATAAACTTAGTTCAAATTTTTTTGAGCAGTTTTTCAATTTTTAAGATGTTTAAATTAAAAATAACAGTTTTGAAAAAATATAAAGAAGATTTAATATTGGATCTAGTGTTTATTATACTTGAACTATTTTTGAAAATTATAAATGATTAAATTAATTATTAAAATATTTAATTAACAATTAGTCATCATAGTCATCATACACGATTCCATACATATTATTATAAAAAAATAGGATGAGCATGCTTGGTAGATCAATTTGTATATTTATCAAAAATCGATTTATTTTTCCAAATGTAACTTAATAATATCTTTGTTCAAAGTCAAATATTACAAATATTTTTGGAAGTTGAACATTTTACAATATCATCCAAGTTTTGACTATGCATAGACATTACACATAATTATAATTACTGACACTCTTAAATAAATATTTATAAATTATATTGAATGGTAACAATTCTAATAAATTATATAATAGGTTATCTTATTTACTACAACAAAATATACAAAATACATGATATTTATATTTAAGGAATAATTTACCAATATAAGATAATAAATTAATTAAATTTATGCCTGCTGTTGTATCACTTGTACTTCAACCTCGTATACTTCGTAGATTTCAGAATTATTTTTATTAATTGTTTGTTGTGGTTTTGACTTTGAAAACGCATCTAGAACGATAATAAAATAACATTATTAAATAATCATATTTCAAAGATAGGTGAAAATATAAAAATTTTAAAATTGGGAAAGTTGTTCTGCAATAAGTACCTATAGTAGATTTCAAGTTATTCAGTAAGTTACTGTAATGTGGAAGGTTATACTTATACGGAAATAAATTATGACTGACGTGTTAGCTTCTGTCTTTATTTCTTTATATAATTTACAATGTTAATAATTTTAGATTATTTTTCTACTAAAAAACGGTTGATTCAACAAATGTTTAATAAAAATATGTCCTTTATTATATAAAAATTGTTTTACCATAATTTGGCGTATCGTTCTACAAGGTATAAATTCGTTTAAATATTTTGAAAATTGCATTGTGTTAGGTATAAGTATAAGAAATAATAATAAAAATAAAGTTGAAACGTTCTATGATCAATTTTTTTTAAATTAAAACAAAATAAGTAATTTCATTTTAAATAGTAAATAATATCTAAAATAAATAAGGTAATATTTTTCTGATGTGGTGTAATATTTAAAAATATTATTTATATTATAATAATTTGTAATAACATTAACTTACTAACTACTAAATAAATAAGAATATATATATATATGTTATTTTCAAATAAATTAGGTACTTGCCTGTTAGCTATAATCAATAATTCATATTAGGTCTATATTAATGAATTATTTTTTTTAATTGATACCTACAATTTTATTTAAATATAACACTTTCATTATAAGTAATACATCATTAAAATATAAATATCTAAATATGACTACCAAATTTTTGTATCTATCCATTTTCGATTCAAAAAAGTATTATGTATGCCATAATGTTTAATATATTATATTAAATTGTAATATTTTTACCTCCAACAAATAATTTCATTACATTCTTTTGGAATCTATCAAATGGTGATTCAATCATAACATTAATAGCAAATGCATACATGAAGGCCACTGTGGCGTCACCGCAAAATCTCCAAAACTGTAGAAACCCATAATAATTAATTTCATTGGAATAAGATTAGCATTATTTTTGTATGTCAAATATATTTATAAAAAATACAAAACTCAAAAAAAAAAAAAAAAAAAATACTAAGCACATCCAAACTTTTTCAGAAATATTAAAAGTAGGTAATTTTATAGTACTTACGATTAATGTTAAGCTTTGGTATGTTGGTGTTTCGATGGCTCCAATAGTTTGAAGTTGAATGATTTCTTGGTACATGTAAACGCAAAAAACTAATTTTCCAAGAACGTGGAAAACTCTGTGGCCTAAAAAGCCGCTTATACAAACTCCTACATACATAGATAACAAAAATTAAAATGATGTTAGATTTTTAAAATTTAAATAAAATAAAAATATTACCAAATCCGGATAGTCCGTGACCTATTATTCCATAAGATATAAGAATAGACCATACTAGTCGGCCAATTGTAAAATAAATTGCGTGTTCGTAATTTACATATTGGTGTTTTAATGTAAAAAAAGTTCCAGAACTTAAATAAATAACATTTCCAATCATAAGAACAACTGGAGCCCAGAAAATACGACTTTTCTACAAATTAATAAATATTTAGCATTAATATATAATAATAAATAATAATAGTTAGATTAACGTGTTTTATACACTTTTATAAAGGATGCATGTGATATATTTATTTCCCATTTTATATTTTATATTATTTAATATTTATCTATTTAGTTTTTTAAAAATAATATTAGTTTTTCATATCATTAAGAGTTATATATATAATATATTAAACTCTATATTACCAATGACAATTTGTAATCAGCTTCCTTCAACCTCATATACACGTATCCTGCCAAGATTCCAACAAAGTAAGTCATCGATCTCATATGGCTTTTAATATAGACTTCAGTGTAAAATCTTTCTTTGCTGAGATCTTTAAGATTTCTGTAATACGGAAATTATGTGTTATATTATGTAGATTTAATAACATAAAATACTAAAATTGTTGTAAATACTAATTTGTTTGAAATTATTCAAATTAAAATCTCCTACTTTTGACTTCAACAAAATGGTTTAAAATAAGTATGTGAGTTAAAAATGTTATACAAATACTTATAAATTAATAAAATATTGAATTATATTATAGATAATTATTTAAGGTAATAATAAGATTTCATATTTTTAATCGTATTTAAAATATAAGTTAATAGTTATTCATTTTAATATAATATACATATTAACAATGACAAATGTAAAACTATTTTTCAAATCAAAATAATTAATGTATTTTTTAAATGTATTATTTATCCATTAATAACTTAGAAGAAAATTAATTTCTCTATCCAATGAAATATACTGAAATAAATTTGGATAAATTAAATTATTTTCAAATTATAGGTTTTAAGTAATATTAATAATGCTATAATATTAGTCAATAGTTATAATAAAGAAACCTGATAACTGATTTAAATATAATATTAGATCAGACCATTTTGATTAATATAAATTCTTACTGCGGAGTAATATCAGCCGTTCCTCGTTGATTCTCATTTAATATTATATAAGCAGGAATTACTGTTGATAAAGTCAAACACGCTCCAAGTATCACAAGCCCTTGTTTTCTCCACTTCCAAATAGCATAGGTCAGTAGTGTGCCAACAATGAAGAAATGCATATCACAAGCCAAATACCACGAGGGGATAATACACTATCAATATTCGACCATTAAACCATATTATAATGACAAATAATGTAAATAATATATTATAGTCGCGCTTACCAATTCGTCTGTGTGTACGTAATTGTTTATAAAAAGTACGTTTGTCCACCAATTGGCTTGACATCTTTCCGATTCCCTGTATATGATCATCCTCCATAATGGACCACTGTTCAGATACGGAAGCACAAAAATATATGTGGCAATAAGTGTGCCGTAAACTGGGAATATTCTGAAATAAAAATATTTAATATTTCTCAACTCAAAAACGTAATAAGTAATAACACTTGACAAATTAAATAACTAAAAATATTATACCACTTACCTCAACCATCTGTAAATCATAATGGGTATGAAGTTTAAGTGTTTTTTTTCAGTTAGTTGTTTAGTAATTAGATAGAAAGTGAGGAATCCACTAATCACAAAGAATGTTTCCAAAAATATTGTACATTTAAAGTAACCCAACCAGAAATTGTGAATCATCTAAACGAAAAACTTTTGATATAAATAATTATGGTCTGTTAATGTTTTAAAATACATATTGCAATCAATTTACCCAATGAGTGAAATTGGGATTCGACTGTGGGTTTCCGAGCTCAATAAACCATCTGTGACCGATAATGACCTGTAGAATGGCGCATACTTTAAATCCATTTATAATTGAAAACTCTTCAGTCTCCGACGGTTTCATAAGTCTTTCCAAGTTTGAGATAAGTGAAAACGGTTTCATGAATTTTTCTAATAAAGTAGTAAAAAATTATGATAGAGCACATTAAAAATACTATTAAAAAAAAAAGACTCTTATCACAAAAAGATATTGACTTGAACTTACTCATTGGTCCGTGTTCAGATTTAGGTCGGTATTGCAAATAAATGAAATCGTATAAAGTGCCTACGATGACAAGTAGTCCGATCAACACGTACATTGCACTACAAAAAAGTATAAAAAGGCATCAAAATGGCACTGAATAATATAAAAGTATTACTTTTAAACGCACCAGACAAAGAAGAAACCCGCAGTGAATTTATATACATTTTCTTTGGAAGTGTGCAACAATGGGTCGATGGTTACATTACCTTCCAATCCATGACGGTTCAACTCTGGTATTAATACGTTGCTCACGATCTTTTGAACGTCTTCCGATTGACAAGTATCTGGTAAACACACGCCCCATTGAAATTTATGCCTTTGTACATAAGCTTCTTGTACGTTGTGCTAAAGAAATAAAATCATTTGAAGAAAAAACTTTTAGGTTAAATTTGGAAAAAATTGGTCTGACAAACAAATTTAAGTTGAATATAACTAAAGAGTATCAGTAAATAATATAAATATATATTTATGCGACGAATTTTAATTATAATAATAAGTAATTTCTCGGTAATAATATTAGTAATTGATAAAAATGGCCATAAAAAAAGGCTTTCGGAAAAAATAGTCAAAGAAAAATAAGTTACAGTAATGACCAAATATTATATAAACCAACAGAAATATGGTCCACAAAAATAGGTTCAGTGTTTTTTTAAATAAAATATTAAAATACAATCTATTAGTGTTTTTATTAGTTTGATAATTGACAAATGATCACCACATGAGAAATATATTCATCAACTATTTATATTGTATGTACAATAAAATAAATAATTATTCATAAAACACTTAAAACAATTATCAATTTTACCTTCAGTATTTCAAATGTTGTTTTATCTTGATCAAACGGTTCGTAATCTTTCGAGTGGTCGTTGTCATAAAATCCTGGATATAATTGATAACTTGGTCGAAAATCAATGTCTACCAATGTGTATCCTCCAGATATTCCGAGAATTTTAGACTGTGATTCAATACATTGGTCGAAATTACCGAAACTGAATGTGTTTGCATCTACAAGTCCTTCTGGACCTTTTGATGTGGCATCTAACACTATAATAACACAATAAACGATAACATAAATATAAATTTAACGGTTTTTTTTTTTTTTTTTTTTTTAATTTAAGTACATGAGATTTGATATTTTTAAATTTATTTTTATTAAATTCTGTTAAAAATACGGTGAAATAATTAAATATACATTATAATACGAATAAATCGGTTGCTTATTTAAAAAATTTGTGATAATTGTGTATTTTTAAAAGATTTAAATATTTAAGTTATTTTGTATTACATATGTTTTGATGTGTTTTTTTGTTTGACACATGTCAAAATTTATGTGAGTTATATTTTGGTTATATTGATTAAGAGTTACTAGATGTCTAGGTATGATTGTAATATAATACAAAATATATACTACAAACGTAAAAAATTAAAAACGTAAGTTGTTCCAATATTTGATAAACGATAAGTTGATTATAAAACTAATTGTCACCGGCGTGCAAATGTTGTATGCGTGACAAAAAGTCGGGACTTGCTTAATATAGTATAGATAATAATACCTTGTTTAGTGCTAAAGAAAAAAAAAATTAAAAAGGATTATTTTTTTAGATCTTAGACTTATTGATTTTAAAATGGTATTTTTTTTCATTTTCGTTCTATTATCGCTTTCTGGAACAGTAAACATGATTCGATTTTAAACTTAAACTTTGAAACTGGTTTTCGGTAAAGAATTTTCGACAGTGGTTGGATTTATAATTTAATTTTAACTATTTTTATTTATAAATTAATCATAAAATTTTCACGAGTTCGATAAATTTAGTCAAAATTTTAGCTTTAAACGCATATTAAAAATTAATCATAACATTTTACATTTTTAAATATAGTATCATAAATAATAAAAAAAACTTTATGAGCCATTTATTAAATTTTCTAGATTTTTAACGAAAAAAAAACATTTTTATTGTTAAATCTATAATATTACTTATATAGATTAAAATAATTCAAAATATTTCGATTTTTAATTGTATTATGTTTAAAAAATACTAGTATAGAAATTTAGTGAATATTTCTAGTATCTAAGATTTACCACATAAAAACAAAATCTATTTTGTAGAATAATAATATCGTGTAAAAATTCTCGTTTTTCCTTAATTGTTTATTTTGTTTTCCCGTTTATTTAGAAGCTTATTTTACTTTTGACTTCTAAAGCACTAACCATAGATCTGATTCCCTATCAGAAACTACACCTTAAGTAAAAAATCGACGCATTTTTACTGCCCTGAAAGGTGATGATGAACAAAAATAAAACATCCTTGCTGTAAAATCAATACGTTCGTCGTTTTGCTCAGTCTAAAAAAAACGTATGTTACAATTGTTTAAATAAGCTAGAGTTGTTTTTTTTTTATATTATTGCTTTTGAGAGTTAAAATTTCAATACATATATTATAATATCTAAACAGTTTTGTATAGGTACTGAATATAATGAAATGAAATGTAAACATTTTAATCGAATCAAAAACGACATAAGGTATTGTAATTAGTTTGTCCGATATCCAAAAACTTATAATAACTAATTTACATTTCATGTAAATTATTTTTTTAATTTTTTTATGCGTTTATTTATTTAAAAACTTAATTAAATTCAATCAAATTAATCATAAATAAGAAATAAAATATATTATGGTAGGTAGATATTATTATTATTACGTACTCGTTACTACAAAAATAAAATAAATAATAAGCGATGTAATAACATTATTTATAAATATCTAAATATTGTATTATATATTATATCATTATTAATTTTTTTGTCAAAATTTGTGAATGATTTTTTAAATATTACAAACATTTAATATAAGGAAAACGGCACTTGGTGCTATTTGTTTAAAAAAAAAACTCATATGATATACATTATATACAATTTATAATAAATTATTGAAACCGGTTAGAGGACAGTGGTTTATTTTTGTATTTTACTAATTTTCTAATCAATTTATGCAAAATATAATTGTGCTGGAAAATATGCATGTTTGACGAGGACATCCACTTAGATATTTTATTAGTATCTACATAGTACAAAATATATAAACAGATAAAAATGTGCATAAATCCTTAAAACATAATATTATATTTTTTACAAAATACAATAGCATAATAACGACGAATTAAATAGTCAATATTCATATTATAAAAAAGTGTAAATTTCAGTGACTCAGTATTTGTAACATTTTATACCTTAATTTTATTTTTAATTTATAAATAGCTTATACGTTCTAACTTAGGTAAATTAATTTTATTTTTGAAGAAAAATCTTGTCAGTATTATTTTAATATTTCTCATTTAAAAGCAAAATACTAAGATAGAAACATCGTATGAAACTAATAAAACAGAAGCATATACATAGTGTTTTAATTCTGTGTTTGATGTATCAAAATTATAACGTACATACGAGTAAATTTATAAAATTAATTATTTGTACTTTATTATAAAAAAATATAAGTTGTGAATTAGTTGGAGAGGAGAAAACAATAAAATAGGTAGGTACTTAAACGTTATAAACTTCAAATTACAATGTTGTTATTTGAAAAAATACAATACAAATTATGAAATCACATATGGTTCATGCAAAAAAAAATATTTGGAATGAGGATGTTAGGTACAAGCTAATAGTTACGCTAGTTCCTTTAAATATAATGTATTGTAAGACAAATAAAATGTTTGAAGTGGTAATTACGTTTGATACATTAAATTTTTTGATGGATGTTTTGAAAATGTGTCATGTTTAAAAACATTTTTTTACCTGTTAATTTATTATTGATATTTTTTTTTTAAATATTAAATTATTATAATATAATAAAATAGTATTTTTTTTTTTTTTTATTTTAATTGAGATTTTAAATAAATCTATAATTTATTAAGTATTCGGACGTACTAAACATGTCCTTGTTTATTTATTAGCTATTTAAATATTTTATAATTTATAAGTTATAATATTAATGTATATATAATTATGTTGAAATATGTATAAATAAAGCCACTTACTTTTAAATGCCCACAACGTCAAGTTTTGTAAGTGTATGTTGTATAGCATCATGTCTTGTGCACATTTTGAGTTTGTTCGGGGAGCTAACCAGGGGGCTCCATATAGGACGTTTGAGATAATTTGACCCAACAAAATTGGTTTACCAGTAGATATTTTGTTAGTTGTATTTTGTAGGGGAAGTGCTAAGCTCCTGGATTTCGCACTTTGTATCCTCTGTATCCACTGTTTTTCAGTAACTTTGTTAGCTATGGATGTAGACTCGATTGGTTCCGTAGTTGTTGTGGTTGGCTCACTTTTCACGTTGTATGAAACATTCAACTCTGGTTTTTCAGTGTTCGACTGATCATTTACATCATACGAAACTTCTGTTTGAGATTGTTCGTTTTCATCGGATTTAGTTAGGTTTAACGGGTTGTCAAACAAAGAGGGTAATTTTTCAATAGCCAGTTCACCACCCAACCCTACCGAAACTTCTGCTGTAGTTGTTGTGATTGGCTCACTTTTCACGTTATATGAAACATTCAAATCTGGTCTTTCAGTGTTCGACTGATCATTTACATCATACAAAACTTCTGTTTGAGATTGTTCGTCTTCATCGGATTTACGAGTAGTTAGGTTTAACGGGTTGTCAAACAAAGAGGGTAATTTTTCAATAGCCAGTTCACCACCCAACTTCACTGAAACTTCTGGTGTAGGAAGTTTTTCAATTATCGGCTGTTCTCCCAGATTGAATGAAATCTCTGGTTGTGCAACATTTTTTTTCGTTTCGATTTGGTCAAGCTCCAACGGCATTTTGGTGAAGAATATATTCTGATCTGATGAAACTTTTGCAGATAATTCAATATTTTTGTCTAGCTTTAACGGGTTGTCTAACAAAGAGGGTAATTTTTCAATAACCTGTTCACCACCCAACTTCACCGAAACTTCTGGTGTAGGAAGTTTTTCAATTATCGGCTGTCCTCCCAGATTGAATGAAATGTCTGGTTGTGAAACAGTTTGATTCGTTTCGATTTGGTCAAGCACCAACGGCAACTTGGTGAGTATCGCCTGATCCGGTGAAACTTTTTCAGATAATTCGACATTTTTGTCTAGCTTTAACGGGTTGTCAAATAAAGAGGGTAATTTTGGAATAGCCTGTTCACCACCCAACTTCACCGAAACTTCTGGTGTAGGAAGTTTTTCAATTATCGGCTGTCCTCCCAGATTGAATGAAATCTCTGGTTGTGAAACAGTTTCTTTCGTTTCGATTTGGCCAAGCACTAACGGCAACTTGGTGAATACCGTCTGATCTGGTGAAACTGTTGCAGATAATCCGACATTTTTAATTGGCTTTAATGAAAATCCAAACTCCGCTGCCGAAGTATTTTTCATAAAACACGACAGGTGCAGAACCAAAACTATTAAACAAGCCGCGGACCGAAATGATGAGACGCAGAAATACATATTTGATTGATCTCGAGCGTCTCTATTATACTACATTGAATTTATGAAACGATCGTATAACGCTGGGTTTTGGTCTGATGTTTAACCTTATTGAAATACGTGATATATTATGTTGAGGTTTGCTCGGACTGCAGCGCAGGACAAGTTTGCGATGCTGTCACGACTGGTTCGCGTTATTCACTGCGACTGGTTTGTGTCGTGCAAATACGACGTACCGACAAACGGAAGTAGCATAAGTAAAAAACAAGTCTAGAGAACCTGATAGCCTACTAAACGCGTTTTATTGGTCCAAGATGTATTAGTAACTTTTGCTCTCGTCAGAACAGGATTATTTTCAAGTTCACGATTCATATATCCTGTAAAATAATGCATGGCATTGATGTTTATACATAATTAGAAACAAAAACAATAATAACATTTAAATAATTGGCAAAGATGAAACTTATAATTAGTTGTGAAATTGGCAAGATTTAATTGATTTAATAATAAATGATGAGCATAAAATAAATTTTATTAAAAGAATACAACTGTTGATAAAAAATGAATAAAATTATTTTTAAAATCATATTAATATTATTTGACCGTGACGAATACTTATTTAAATCTTAATAGCAGGGTAACATGGTTCAGTAAGTATTTTATTTTTTATCAACAGTTATAAAAGTTATCAACTATTAAACAAAAATTAAATTAACAATTTATATCGAGATTAAACTATAACGATTTTCGAGCATTAACCATATTTTTGAAAATAGAATAGCAATTCTATTACATTGTGCATATTTTTTACTTACAATATGAATCGTCATTATCAATGAACACTTTCTGTGAACGGATGATGATATTATATGGTTTTACGAGTATATGACGAAATAAAACAAAATATTTTTAAGTTATCAGAGAAAATTATGGTAATAATATAAATTTATGAAATGTTTAAATTAAATAGGTTCTTTGATTCTCAAATTTACGTAGTTCAAATAAAAATAAGTTTTTAGATTTGAAGGAAGCGTTTTAATATTTTGTTCAAAAACTGGTACCGACGGGAATCGGAAGTAAATACACTCACTGAGTTTTTTAAAGACTGTTTTTATTAAATAATAACAATAATAATAACAAATTGAGTATATAAAATGAAGAAAAGAATGTGGTGGAGAAGGGGTCAGTATTATTAAGTTCATCTTTAAATCTACCAAATTAATATTTTTAAGTAATTTCATCTCAGAATTAAGTATTAGTCTGAGAATATTTATTTTATTTACCCCTAAATTGTTATAGTTATTTTATGAATAAAAATAATTTAATTAAAAATTATTAATAGGATAATTTTAAAAAAAAACTTGCAGAAGTATAATAATATTAAATTATATTCTACAACGTGTTTTAATTCTTGGTATTAAGTTATAAATATTTGTTGAACTCAATTGAATATGTTTATTATTTTGGTTTATTAACTAGTAGAAAATAATTCACAAATTGTTATTTATTCTACATACATGATGTTACACAATAGAAAATAATAAATAATAATTATTTTACTGTAAAATATTTATTTAAATTATCTTAGTGACAATTTGTATATAGTTTTATGAATTCACTATTTTAAATGTTTTATAATTTAAATTAAAAATAATGAATACAATTTATAATCACAAATTTATTATAACCACAATGGTTAAAATAAATCCAAATACAATAATTATTATTTATTAGATACGATTGTATAAAAAGTTATAAATTTTTTTGTAATATTAAAATATTGTGACCAAATAACGATATAGTATGGGTTGTTGTTACGCACATTTTCATTGATTTAATTATTAGCTAACATTGTCTTAAGTTACAAGATAAATTTTTTCGAGACTTATTTCTAGCTAAAATTTTTCATCAGAAATAAACTATAAATTAAGAGCATGTGTGCAACAATATTCATTGTTTTTGAACAGAAGATATTTTTTTTCAAATAATGGTGATAAGAAATATTATTCGATGCTAATGAATTATAATCTAAAATACTATATATATAATATGATGACATTTTTCAATAAAATCTTCTATATTGGGATTCATTGTTATGTGTCGTAGATATACTATATTAAAAAAAATCGTCGTAAATACATAATATATATTAGAATTTAGAGTAGAATTATCAATCATATTTATGAATAAAAAGTATAGTAAAATGCACAATAATAAGCAGTCGGACATAATATAGAGACCAGGTGTTCTACACTCGTCACGCATCCCCCATAAATCACCTTATTCGAAAAACGATTCTGAATGGCCATCAATTTGTAAGTTCTTATTGAAAATATCTAACATTTTTAGTGATCGTAAAAATAATTCATGAGTTAACTATTTTCAAATTGAATGAATATAATATAGTTATGATCGCACGATACGAACAACCACATTTGCATTACAATATATTTCCATACCTCCTTAAAAAAATAAGAATTATTAGGTTTGTTATATTATATAATTTAATTTAGCTTGAACAGCAAAATATATTTAAGTATTTAATGATGAAATTGATACGAATTTTTAAATTTTAAATTGTATTCAAGTTCTGAATCTAATTAAAAATATCTGAATCGTTCAATTGATGATTAATGCATATAAATTAAATTATTTGTTCAAATTTATTAATGGTATTAATTTAAATTTAACTGATGCACACTATATTATGTACCATGCATAAACAATTAAAAAACATATTATTGAATTAATATAAAATAAAAGCTAATTTACATACCGTTTAAATGTTCTTTGGAGTGTTAAAAAAGCAACAGTTTCGGGGAATATGATAAATTAATAAGGAAATATTATTGCTTTGTGTTATAACGTTACAATTATATTTAAACTTTTAAAATAATTAAGACGATATGTCTCATATCATGGATCCTCCGTTGTGTTACAACTGTATAACTACAAAGTAATAGACGATTTGGGTTTTAAGACGTTGCAGGTCACCAAATCTAATTATTCATTTTAGTAACTACCAGTATCTTAGGTGAGGGTAATCTAATAGAACATGATTGAAGGTTAAATGATCAAAAAACAGTGATCATTCGATTTATAAAAACAATTAGAAATATAAGTGATAAAATAAAGTACAAATTATGTAGTTATAAATTTTTCATAAACACAAAACCGTCAAAAGATAAGTTGAATCCAAGATATATATTAGGTTAACCTATATCAAAGGTTGTATCTAACATGAGTTATGATAATATTGTTATAACTTATAAAGTACTTGGAATAAAGTTTTTTTATAATTTATAAATACTGCTACTTTGTGTGCAATTTTTTCAAAGATATTGTATCTTTTTGACCTTAATTCAACTTTTGATGAATAATTATGATCTCCTAACATGATATTATAGAATACATTTACGTACGAATTTATCCTTATAAAAATGAGTAGGTATATTTTTTTCCATAAAAGTAACGTAGAATTATATTTATCTACTTTTTCATACTAAAATATTGGTTACACTGGTGTAATTTTAAACAAGAATAAATTTAACCATTATTCATATTTTCGACCAATAAGAATAAGTGCAAACTATAATTTAATCATTTATTTCTTTAATTTGTATTCAATTTATTGAAAATATGGTAAATTGTGGATATAAATTTGTAAATTTACCTATTTTTATTTTTATAATACTAATGAAATTAATATTTTTTTATCAAGGTTAGAAACACGTACAACTAAATCGTAGATTTTTAGCACTTTTTTCTTAATATTTAAATCTTGTTAATGTCAGAGCTATGATGATCATTATTTAGTCAATATCATGACCAAAATTCAAATTATATTAAATTTGGAGTTAAATTATTCTTTTCACTTCATTTTTTTTCTTCAATTTTCTACAAACTAAAATTGATTTTTTGCAATCATCAATTTGACAAAATTTAAAAAACTCTTTGAATGCTTGAATAACGTTTTTCTAGCACCATTATAAACAAAATTATAAAGATTTCAATTAGGACCAAAACTAGATAGTTTTAAAAAGATACACAAAATTAAAAAAAAGTTTTTTTTTAGTTTCTAAGTACGGTAAATCCTAAATAATATAATGGTTAGGTTAGTGCGTTTTAAATTCATGAGACTCCCATGGTCGTCTGCCTATTTTATACGAGTAAACGTTTGTTATTCAAACAATGATTTAACTAAAATCTTTAAGTTAAATTGCTCATGTCCTTTATTATTAATTTGATGTATATCTTGATAACAGCTGGTGATGAGATTTTGGCCTATCAAATTGATAAACAATTTTAAAAATTAGCTACAAGCAATTGAAAATGAATATTAAATAATTATAAAATGAATATTCAAATTTTTAAATCCTCCTTCGGCCGTTAGAACAAAAATTAATCTTGGAATCCAAATCCATATAAATTCCTTATGCACTATTCGATAAATTTTTAAATGTTTAGATCGAGTTATAAACAGTTGTAGACTTTATCTTAACACTTAAATCATAAATACTACTAATAATAAGTGTTTTCAAAAAAAATTTTAATAACAATGTATATAAAAAAACATACACTACATACCTATGTACTTAACGAATTTACAATGAGACCATAATATTATATATAAACACACACGTCATACGCGATTCAAGTAAACAATTCATACAAACACTGGACACACGTACGTGTACGTACAACCACCGATATATAGTGGCGTATTCACGAGTTTGTTTTGCAAGGTTGAAATATGTATTTATCCAGAAATCACTAATTCGTTGTGTGCTGCGCCGTTTTACCCAGTACATTGCTTTTTAATTATAGTAACTTATTAACATCATAACATTCATAACTAATAAATAGTGTAAATTTGTTAGCAAAATTAAATTTAACATATTAACTGAGAGATTAAATGTTTTGCAAAAATAAAATGTAATGCTTATTATAAAATATATTGAGGAATTTATACATTATTAGTTTTTTATTATACATATAGATAATTCGCCAACTATACTTATTCCATTTTTTCAATACGAGTAATTAATTATTTGGAATTTTTAAATGAGCTCAAAATATTTTAAATATTTTCAAATTCTTGTATTTTTTTTTTTTTTTTGTACTGCTAAACGTGTGTCCTGTAATAATACAAAATATTATTTTTCAAACGAGAACCTCCCCCTCTCTTCTTTTTACGGTGCATTATTTAGTTAATATATATATTTTTTAATGTTGGTTTGCTTAATTCAAAATTCAAACAAGTGGTTTCTCAGTTATTAAAATGTTAACACTTAGGATGATAGAATAAAACACATGTCCTATAGGTAGTGTTTATTTTTCTTCCTATAGTTTATATCGGTTTATTGTTATCTGGAAATTAGTTATTTCACCCTTGTATGAGCGATTAGTTAGTTTAGGCTAGAGAAAATAGCTATTATAATTATGGTAACCATAATTGTGCATATATGGTTCTATAATATTTATATATGAAATATATATTAATAATATATCATGTTTATTTTCTCAAAATCAACATTGAGCATAATATAAACATTTATTGGGTATTATTGTTATTGATGTCATTCATCGTAAAGACATTTATACACTTTAAGTACTATAAACAGTGTATATTTTCTGTATTCTAAAAATGTTCATCTGTATAAACATATTATTGTTATACTTCTTTGAGATGCAAAATGGTAAAATAAAAGTAACGGAAGGTGATCCATCCTCCCTGAAAATATGTCAACTGTAATATGCACTGAGCATTAAATGACTTGTAATTATTTTCATCTTCAAAAAAAAAAATGTATTATTTAATAATTATATATTTTATAAAATAAATATTTTAACTCGTAGTAATTATGCTTTTTTTTTTTTTTTTTTATATACATACAGTTGATTCTACAATAAACATCAGTATAGGTACTATATCACACACAGTGTAATACAATACGTATTTGATTATTTTTTGATTTCAATAAAATAAAAGTTTTGAGCAGTATTATGTACATTAATACAATTCAACTACTGTAAATCTTCAGTGTTACTTAAATAAAATTAATTTGTATATTTGTATTCCATTAAAACAAACTAGAACTGACTTATTATTCTAGAGCTATATTAAATAATAAGTTTAAAATATAATAAACTATAAGTTACGGTACTTTAGGTAAATTATATATTACACATTTTAAATGTTTACTAAAATTGTACAATATAATATTGAAGAGGCATTGAGTTTAATGTTTTTGAGCAATTTTAAAATATGAAAGAGCTGCATTTAATGTTCGGTCATTACTCTCATCGTGAACATTATGACCCTGCCGTGTCCGATTCGTTTTCAGCTAAAAGTTTCATTTTAATATGTAAATACCACTAAATATTAATAAATTTGAACAACGTAGACAATTAATATGTTTAATATGTAAAATAAACATTTGTACCTTTAAGAAATGTACTCATAAATTCCTTGAATATTTTTCTGCACGGTGCTTCCACAATTAGATTGAAAAATATAGAGTATGATAGAGCTGTTATTAAATCGGCGTTGATTTCCCAATACTATTATGAAATCATAAATAAATTGGTATTAACTGTTTTGTGTTAAATTTTTCAGCATATACAATGTATTTTATGATTACCAATGTCCAAAAGTTTCCATATTGTGGTTGACGGATTTGACCAATACTTTGCAACTGAACAATAAAATGTATCAGATACAAAACGTACGATAACCTTGATATGACAGTGAAAAGTTTACATTCAATAAAACTGCTGATAAAACCTATTGGAAAATAATTTTGTTTTGATAGGTATTTTGTTTTAATATGTGTTATACAGATGTGATATGATTTATTTTTTAATTCAGTTTAAGATTTATCATAACTTTAATATTATTATGAATAAAATGGATTTTTTTTTTCATTTTATGAATCTAATTAAATGTCTTTAAACATCTATTAAGGTGTTAAATATACAATAAAAATAAGTACTAATAAAAGTAGTAATAAAATTAATGCAGTTCAATTAATATTAATAAATAATTAAAATTAATAATTTTATAATAATTTATGTATTGTATATTTATATCATATTAAATGTGATGGGGCAGGCACAATGTAAGTTTATTGGAATTTATGTTTTATGTAGTCTCTAACAAGTAGGTAGTTGTAAGTAAGTAGTGTTTTTTATGTCTTTATTTTCACAACAAATATATTTCGAGATCTGATCTTAGTATCTTAATATATTAATGAAGTATTATTTATTAGTAATTACGTACGTGATTATTTATTAGAAAAGATAAATATTTATTTTTATTTTTCACGTAATCACTGTAACATTATACTATTGGTTTATATGTTTTTATAATATTAATATAAAATAAAATTTCAGTTATTTTAATCAAACTCTCAAAATATAGTATACTATAATGATAATGTATTGTTCAATTCATACGTATCTGATATTATGTTAAAAAAAAGAAAAAAATACCTGCGACATAATAATATATTGTGCGGTACTTAATAATTAATAATGCCTACCCAAATTAACCTAAATAAATAATCGTGTATCCGAGGAACATTTTGTTTTTTCCATGGAATACAATGACTTCTTTAATTAATTATTTGAATATATTTATTTCAAACGTGCTTGGTGAAATGTTTATTTTATATTTACCTACACCTGCAGTTTAAAATTTAAAACGATATGACGTGACAGCTTAACTCTAAACCTAGAAAAGTTGAATAGTTGTAATATTGTTTTTATCAAAAATATATTTTTTTTCAACATATTGGTGGGATAATAGGCATTTTTTTATTTTTTTAGGGAGAGTTTAATACAAATAAAAATAATTTTAATAATTAATAAAGGGTGATAAAAAATATACAAAGTTCGCTATATTTAATAGTAAATCATAACATAATGTTAACGGTGATTATATCACTCTGCCAAATAAATCTTTACAGTTGTAGTAGACAGTAATAATAATAATAATAATAACTGACGGTATGACGCAACGAGACGTTTACATAATATGTTGTATATAACACCATAGCCTGAGAGAACACGAAGTCTACGATACGTACTTATCATCGCCGGTAGGTAGATATGTCTTGTCGCCACATGATGAGAATATTGATGAACACAATAATAATATTGTTATATGGACTCGGAAATAATAACAAACAAGAACAAGCTTTAATCATATTGATAGAATTAAAATTGGTTAACTATAATGAGTGCTTTATTTAATCATTTTAAACCGTAGAAAACAACCATCTAGGCGGACAAGGCCGCAGAAAAGATAATCGGTCGACTAACGACCACTCTATGGTGATATTTAAGATATTAGATAATGTAATATAATTTTAAAAAACAATAAGCACGACAAAAAAACTCATGTGAACCGTGACGTACCTAAGCTTTAGACGAAGATGAAGATAGGAAAAAAAATATTTAACGGCGTCATACATACTTAGAATACGATTATAAATACATTTAATATATTATAAATATATTCATAAATATGAAATACACCGAAACAATAATATAAATGATTATCAGATTCATAATACTGGATACATATTATATAATTCTAAATAAAAATGGAAACTGAGGCATTGGTTGTTTGTCACTTTACAATATTATTTAAATATTTTATAAATGGTTCTATTCATTTGCAGTGTGTTTTTAGGTAGTTCTGAGCAATCAAATTTAATAGTTTTGAAATATCTTATCAAAAATTATGATATGAATATATTGGGAAACTACATTGTTTAAATTGTTTTTTTTTTTAAGTTGTATGGATATTTTGACAAAATAAAACAAATATTATGTGTAATATTAAGTAGATAGGTAACTATTTAAAATAACATAATATTCTAAGAAGTTCGTTCTGAAAATGTGTGCTACAAATTCATTTTTTTTTTTTATCACAACATTATACTTAGTATGATTGTATTAATTTATATTTACCAAAATTAGATAAAGAGCTGACGACAAGCAAGTACGATATAGTCAACGAATACACAATTCTCTGGAACGTGAAGTACATTATGTGATTCCACGGATTGTACGTAAGGCCTGGTAAATATAAGTAGCCAGTAACGATATAACAGGCGATATGCAGCAATAAGCAGATCATAAATCCAATTACTCTACTTTCCTAAAAAGAAAAAATTGATCATGCAATTAATCCGATTTAATTAAGACAATGCTATTTTTTTTATTACTTACTACTGAAAATTTAAATTTGGATTCTTTGATACGCAAATATATAAACGCAGCTGCAAGACCAACGAGGTATGTAGTAATCCTGTAATGACTCTTTATGTATACTTTTTGGAAATGTTCAGTTGTCCTGAGGTTTTTAATATTACTGAAAAATCATAATTTAAACAATTATTATTAACAATAAAAAAATAACCACGTTTATCGAAAATAGAATACTAATGCTTTTATTAAAAATGCAAGAATATTATCCTAACCCACGTAACGTGCATTCATATCAAAAACAAAAAAATACGATGAAAATATTATAGAGAAACATCGTTTTAACACATGAAAGTATTTTTTTTTTCAAATTTATCAACGAAAAATATTACGTACTAAAATACCTACTTTTCTTAGTAATTTTGACTAAAAAAATGTTATAAAAACTAATTAATTTCTAATTATCCTTCTATGAAATTCTTATTACTGTGTAAAATACCAAAGTTATTTAATAAGCATAATAATAAAATAATATAAATAACAATATTTACACAATTTTTCAAGTGAAATTGACATATTTACCCATGGAAGTATGGCATCACTCCCCATTGTTTATTATCGTAAATTGATTTCGCAGGTATATAAATAGATATAGCAAAGAGAACACAATAAATAAAAACACCGGCTTTATTCCATCTCCATACAATATAGGTCAAGAAAACTCCAACTATAAAAAAATGCATGTCACATGCCAAGTACCACGCGTGTACCATACACTGAAAATGATATCATTAAATTATTAAAACACATGGTAGGTATCTATAGTAATAATATAAACATAGACAAACACGAGTTTAAATGTATTTGAGTTACGGTAATTAATTTGTATGGGCGCGTAAAACAAATTTGATAATAACATATCTGTATAATATTATATTCTAATTAACTTTATTACTCTACTAAAACCATTACTATTATGCGCAAACATTATAATTTGGTCTATTATTATTATTATTTTATAATTAAACTAATGCAGAATCTGGTTAGATTAAATTGCACTGTAACGTCTGCATCTCGAACGAGTTGACGGTCTCAAGGATAATATGTATGCATGTAAGATAGTATATGATACACAGTAAGCATAGATAGGTATATCACTCGCCATCGTAAAAACCACTCCAGTCGAACTTGAAAAACTAGGTAGCATGTATGAAGGGCATTGTTAGATCGAAATGTACACCTACAGTTTCCTTTTTTTTTAATGCTGGATACAAAATTTAGTGTATGCAGTGTGTTGTCAATTCATTTATTATATTTATTACAATTTTTAATGTAAGAAGAAGACTTAAATACTTTAAATGGTATTAGTATGGTTAGCCAATAGCCATATATAGAACTATAATTTTATACACCAAAAGGTTGAAGTAATACTGAATAATGTATGAAGTTTTTGAATGATAAAATATTATTACAAATTAAATATTTTATTTGATGTGAAATTATAATTGTATATGCAGATATACTTAAACGCAAGTGAAATTAAATATTATTTGACCTTTATTACAGTGTATTTAGTTACGCCCCTAAAAAATATAGCATCATACTATTATTATTAGGTAGTCAATATTATTTTTAATGAAATGTTCTAAATAAGCATTTATTAACTTTGACCAAATCATCAACATGGTACCAATATGATATTATTAAAGAGATTAATAGATTATATTTATATACTTTTGAACGCATTTTATAAAATCACTATAACATCATCAACAAATATATTATGTTTTTAAAATTTAAATTCATAATTAAATATGACATGCAAAAATTTCCTTGTCAATAATCAAGCCTTAAAAGTTATGAGTGGTAAATAAATAACTTCCGGTGCTTGGGCATCAAGGTATACCAATTCATAATTACGAATTTACAATATTCTTAATAGCTAGTAGGTACGAAGACGACTCAAAGACAAAAACTAGTTTTGCTTGCTTACAATCTACCGTGGAATTCAAATTTGAACCACGGTTTCGTTTATTAAACAAGATTTTAATTTGCATTGGAATCAAACATGCGCAATGTGTGTGTATGAAAACCCTTTACTGTGCCAAATTTACAGAACTCTTTAATTTATTCTTTGACGATAATAAATAAAACATAAAATTAAGTTCAATACATAGCACGTATAGCACGTAAACAAAATAATTTTTAAGTTTACACCAAATTATTATATTTATAAAAAGTAACGAATATTAGGTGAACTATAGCCAAAGTGAAAAGATATAAAATTAAATTGAAAATGTATCCATTGTAATTTAAATCTCGTAAATCAATAACAATAAACTTGATTGGTACATTATAAATAAGTAAAAAATAAAGATTTGATAGATTCATATAACAATTCAATCTAATCAGATGTTTAATTTACAGAATGCAAGTGTGTGTATTTGCATCCCATAAAACATAATTGCTCTTTATATGTGTATTTTACAGATTTGTTATTGTAATAAGTAATTGCATACTTTTATAACATAAATAATATAATAATTATTATAAATAGTTTTTATTAAATGTGAAAATTTTTAGATTCTGAACGAAGTGAAGAATGTATTGATTTTACAATGAAGTATGTTTTTTTTTTTTTTTTTGTTTTTTTTTGTATCTGTGTACAGCATAACTAGTCGAAATAATGCTCCAATTTTAAACTATGGGGGTGGTATCCAATGTAAAAGTGAATATCCTTGGTGCATTATAGAGGTAAAAAGTAAACATTTTCCAACAGTTTTCAAAAAAATCGAGAAAAACAAAAAAAAAATGACGGAAAAACGGGAATTTTTACGCAAAACCAGTTTTCGACCAAATCGATTTTTTTATATGGTTGTAATTCAAAAACTAATCACTGTAATTACTTGAAATTTTCATCAAATGTTAATGTCAGTGTTATCTATATAAGGTTTAATTTTCAACAATTTTTGACTTTTTTTGAGTTATTTATAGACCACTGAAATTTTCGATTTTTTGAGAAATTTTTTTTGAAGAGTCGATAAAAAAAATTTGGATGACCAAAAACACTTGAAAATTTAATACAAGGTTCCTTATGAGTTGTTCTAATTGCAGTGAAAAAAAATTAAAAATCGCTACTCACGATTTTTTTTAGAAGCGTTTATTAGTTCAAACTTTTACGAAATATGTCGAAAAAGCGAAAA